>CM033648.1:46984679-47010193 GCA_019512145.1 Engystomops pustulosus | reverse complement strand
TCATTTCGGCGTCCACTTCCCCCCTGCTTGCCATCTCGCCTCAGCTTCATGTGCTTCAACAGAGCCTCACATGGGCCTTTGCATGCTGGAATCGTGCTTACCTGCAGAGCGGGGCATCGTGGGAGGATAGGAGGAGTTGCGTGCAGCATAGATACGTCATGCCGCTCTCAGTCTCTCCTCTGATGTATGTTTTTAATTTTGATACTATTTAACCCCTTAACGCCAAAGCCACTTTACACCTTCCTGACACGGCCCATTTTTTTCAAATCTGCCCTGTGTCACTATAAATGGTTATAACTTTGAAACGATTTAACATATCCAAGTGATTTTAAAATTGTTTTCTCGCGACACATTGTACTTCATGTTAGTTGAAAAATTTTGGTGGTATGTTTTGCATTTATTTATGAGAAAATAAGATATTTGGTGAAAATTTGGAAAAATTCTCGATTTTTGAACTTCAAAATGTTCTACTTTTTCCACACATAGTGATAACAGCAAAAAAACTTAATAACTAACATTCACCAAGTGTCTACTTTATGTGGACATGTTTTTTTATGCATACTCTTATTTTTGTAGGACATTAGGTGCAATTTTTCACATTTTCATAAAAAAACGCAAAATAATGCTACTGAGGGACCTGCTCAAGTTTCAAGTCACTTTGAGAGGCCTAAATAAAGTTAGTTGAAAAATTTGGGGGGTATGTTTTGCATTTATTTATGAGAAAATCAGATATTTGGTGAAAATTTGGAAAAATTCTCGATTTTCGAACTTCAAAATGTTCTACTTTTTCCACACATAGTGATAACAGCAAAAAACTTAATAACTAGCATTCACCAAGTGACTACTTTATGTGGACATGCTTTTTTATGCATACTCTTATTTTTGTAGGACATTAGGTGCAATTTTTCACATTTTCATAAAAAAACGCAAAATAATGCTACTGAGGGACCTGCTCAAGTTTCAAGTCACTTTGAGAGGCCTAAATAAAAGTAAAACCCCATAAATTACCCCATTATAGAAACTACACCCCTCAAATTACGTAAAACAACTTTTATGAAGTTTGTTAACCCTTTAATTGTTTTACAGGGGTTAAAACAAAATCTGATACAATTCTGAAAGTAATTTTTTTTTTGGCTAAATTTACAAATTCTCAGTGGATAAAATACAAAAACGCTGCTCAAAATTTGATACCCAATCCCTCCCACATATAACAATCCCCCATATGTGGTGGTAACCTGCTGTATGGGCACACGCCAGGTTATCGAAGGGAAGCTGCGCAATTCAGAGCAGATTATGCAATGTCACTTTTTATTGGCTATACAATCTTTATTTTTTTTTTTTGCAATTTGTACATATAAGGGCTTATTTTTTGCAACATGAGATGCACTTTACAAATATTTCATTTTAGTGGGTCATTAGCTTATTGACAAAATTTGATACCCAATCCCTCCCACATATAACAATCCCCCATATGTGGTGGTAACCTGCTGTATGGGCACACGCCAGGTTATCGAAGGGAAGCTGCGCAATTCAGAGCAGATTATGCAATGTCACTTTTTATTGGCTATACAATCTTTATTTTGTTTTGCAATTTGGACATATAAGGGCTTATTTTTTGCAACATGGGATGCACTTTACAAATATTTCATTTTAGTGGGTCATTAGCCTGTTGATGAGATTTTATTAACTCTTGAATGTATGGGTGTCAATTTTGGTTTCCTTTCTTTTCGTATTTTTGGGGGGTCGTACACTGTAAACTAAAAATACTATAGTATCTTTATTCTACAGATCACTACGATTACGGTGATACCTCATTTATCCCAGAGCAGTCATGAAGGGCCCATTCCCCTCACCCAGTCCCCCAGAGCTGCCGTGATACATGACAGGGACGAGGGGTGGCCGCTCACCTCAGGCTCCGCTCCAAAGCTGCAGGCTCAGGATGTCAGAGGACGGAAGGAGTATATAGCGCGCGCTCCTCTATCAGGCGCCGCGCACTCCCGCCCAGGCGTCATCACAGGAGCCGCGGCATCCACGCGACCGTGCTCCAATGAGGCGGGCGGCGGCGCTCGCGTACATCTTCTTTGTACGCAGCGCGCGGCCCTGCTGAGGAGTGTCGGCACACACTGGCTGTTATCGGGTGCTGGCGGAAACAGCGTCCGCCAGTGCCCGATCAAAATGAATGCGATCATTATCTGACACAACACACAGTCAGTGTCGGTACCCGGGGCCCACCGGAGGTTTCTCCGGTAATCCGGTGGGCCAGTCCGACGCTGTGTATATCAGACTAAGTAAAGATATCCCCAGCATTTTACCTCTCCATACAAAGGGTAGTAAATGCTTTGTTCAGATCTCGTAGATCTATAGATTTTGCAGTAGAGAGAGTGCCTGGAGAGGGGTATAATAACTTTGCAAAGCCAATTATTTTGATGAGGTGTTTTCTAGTACCTAAGTCGTTCAGACCTTATTTTCTGAAATAATGGCAGATTGTCGAGTGTGTGTAGTGAGAAGACGTCTTGATGATGTGTATACCTAGTCATTTTATGCTTTCAGTGGCAAGATGGATCCCTAAGGTCTGTATTGCTGTCTGCTCTGTGAAGCTCTGTGGTCTAGTGATAAAAGTTCGCATTTGGAAGGATTTACTTTGAATCGACATTTCCTCAAGTTCTGCTATTCAAGTCATGATACAAGGTATTGTGATCAGTGGATCAGGAAGAAACAATAATATGTCACCAAAGAATTAAGTTGTCTTTTTCACCAGAAAATAATATGTCACCAGAAAATAAACTTTGTGGACGTTTCCCACAAAGTAAGGGAGTGTAACACTGTTGCTAATGGTTCAAGTGCCAGATTATAAACTTTTATAGATCTCTGCCGGAAGGCTAACTGGCTCCAGTGTTTGCCATGTCCTAAATCTATAATTACTCTTGCCACCTCTTCTGGGGTTATGCCAGCATTTAGCAGAGTCATATCCTCCTCTAGCACCGTGGGGAGGGAGACCTTAAAAAATTATGCATCTGCTTTAACCAGGTCAAAGGGATCTGAGTCCTTGTACAACTCTGTATAAAATTAATGGAAAACAGAGAGAATGTTGCGTGGATCATCATGTACCAACCCAGCCTGGAAATGTACATTCGAGGCAACTGTCCTTCAGCTAGATTTGCTAAGATATGTCCCAACATGATGCAAAATGTTATTAATTCAACCTCAAATCAGATATGATGCTGAGATTCTTGCAATTCTATTAGCTGTTCTCGCTGTTGTCCATGACTGATGTGTGCAGGGGTGGCTCTGTTATCGCTATATCACTCCTTGGCATGTTTTTTTACAGCACATTGTTTCCTTATAGTTCATTATTTCCCCCCCTAATCTTGGCGGCCTCCTAATACATGGCTCGATGTTCTGATTGAAAGAATTCATAATCAGTTCACCACCCTCTAAGGAGTTGTAGGAAGGAATGTTAGCGTACAAGGTATGTCAGGAATCTCCAGCAAAAATCAGACCACGGTTTGTATGTAGAGGCAATAGAAATTGATACTTGGGCATGGTCAGAGATCAATATCTCTTCTACCTCTGTGGTGACAATATGGTTCAGTAGTGACCACTTTACGAAGACATAATCCAATTTAAACTGGGATCAAAGCACTGCATATTAAAAGGAATATACTCTACCATCAGGGTGAAAATATCTCCAGGGGTCAACCATCCTCAAGTCAGTTATCATTAATGTCAGATCAGATTCGGTTTCTGAAGAAGATTGTAGCATATTGAAATTCCAAGGCATTCATGACCTGGCCTCGATCACACATTGTATAGACTCACTTCCACTGAGAGGGTGCCTAAGAGGGCATGTAAGACAAGATTGTCACAGGACATGGAACTATATATAGTATATATTTTTATATAAAAAAATCTATCTATATCTTAGCTACATTTTTAATATATTTTTCTTTTTAAAGATTATCCATTTAGCAAGTTGTAGGAACTATATTAGGTGAGCCAATGGGTAACTGATGCCATTATTCTTAAGGATGTTGTATTGTTCTTTCTGTATGTTGAAATATATACAGTATAGGTGTTGTATCAGCATTTTTCCAAAACAAAATTTGACATGTAACGTATTAGTATGTCACATGTCGGTTACGGGTGTATGGAGCTGAGTGAGCTGGGTCTTTTCTAATACCCACCGGTAACACCCATGATCATGGCTAGCATGGTTGACAGGTGTTAACCCTTTGATTGCTGCTGGTAAAGCTGCTGATGACAGTCGAAAGCTGAGTCTTATGGGTGTCGCCATATTGACTTTGATCGGGCTAACAGTAAAATCAGTGGGGAGCAATTACCTTTCTATGATACTGTGTCATTTCTGCCAATATATTGAAATGTGCCAGTGGCTCATTAGATTTTGTACATCATCTGTTACACATATACTGTCATACTGTAGTATGGCAGCATATTGTAGGATCAATCAGACAACCTAGGATTGAAGTGCCCTAAGGGGTCTGAAAAAAGAGTAAATATACAAACCCTAATCATACTTTCCCTAGAACTGATATGAAAATAAATAAACAGTAAAAATCATAATCATGTTATGTATCACCAAGTTCCAAGATCCAAGTCATCAAAAGGTAGTACGGTTCCCAAAATGGTAGCAAAGACAGTGTCAGCTCATCCTACTTACTCGCTTACACATCTCCATACATCGAAGCATGAAGAAGTCATTAGCACCAGTAGATTTTTTTTAAAGCAAGTAGTAATTTAAAGCAATATTAAAACACAATATAGTATTGATAAATATAATAGTAACCCATAATAAATCCTATATAAATTTGGTATCCTTGTGATCATACATTCTGAAAGAATAAAGGAGATGTTTCATTAGGGGCGCACAGTGAAAAACAAAAAACCAAGCCCACAAGAAAATGGTGCTCATTTTTTTTTTTTTACCAATTTCACCACATTAGGAATTTCAATTCTGCAGCTTTACAGGCTGTTACACTGTCTCATCCTCCCCCTTTTACTGCCCCCTCTGACCATTGGCTACATTGTGGGGATGTTGTGACTAGTGGTGGGTGTGGGGGCTCTGTAACTATTGACCATGTCAGGGTTTCAGATTATTTTAACAATTTGTTCAGCTTTGTGGTTGCCATCAATTGCCTAGTTTGTTAATGTTTGTTAACATCATGTCTGACGAAGAGAACTAGTATTCTCGAAAGCTCACCATCAAATATACTCAGTTAGCCTCAAAAAGGTATCGCCTGATTTCTTCACTCTTCTTCTAGTTTGTTAATTGGTCACATTTGCAAATTTTATGAGAAAGTTTGCAGAATACATCTGATTTGCAAATCATTTACATTCAGATTTTCACAACATCTGTGCCACATTTGAGACAAAAGACAAAAAAAAAAACACAAAACCAAATTTAACACTTCACACAACACACTTTGAAAAACACTGCAACACTATTCAGCCACAACATAGAACAAGCAAAAGGTGTAGCTGTATAATAAATAACAACCACTGTCTTGAAAGTCTAACGCAATTTAAAAATTCTGCTGAATCATTTGCCCTAAAATTAAAAGCTATATTAGTCAAGAGCTGACATAAATTTCAGCTAAAACCTACAATGGTTTTCTATTTGAAGTCAGAGTATATATTTTAGGCTGAAGCAAGATAGTCCCTTCTTTCCTCAATCTGATCTGAAGGTTTTCCATGTGCTGTAAAATTTTCTAGCCTCTATTACAACACTTACTACAGAGTGTCTCTGTAAGTAACATCAGCACAAGTTTCATGAAAAGATTTTCCTTAGTCAAGCAGTTCCATGCAAACATAACTTCAAAATGTACAGTCCTTAGCATCAGCAGCATTTTGCTACTGGACTCTACAATGTTGTCCAGAGTCACTCCAGAAATGCCTAGTGCTTAGTACAAATTGGTTGACAATGGATATTTCCCAATTAAGAATATTGCTAATACTACAAATATTTTAAACAAACCCATAAGATTGAATTAAAAAGCCAAGTCACGCTCACTTGTTCCAACCTAATCCTATCTCTCTTAACCTATGCATCCACCATAAAAAGGGTTTTTTGTTAATGAGTAGGGTAACCCCTGTACTCCTTCACTCAGGTACTATAAGAAGGTACTTGTCAGGGTTGGGTAACACAGAAGATAGGGGATGTGTGCCCTGAACTCGCCCAAACCTCTGTCCCTTCCTATAGCCACCCCCCCCCCCCCACTAAACCCCAGGGGGGACTACTTGAGGACTCGGAATACACTAGCTAAGTGCGGGAAGGGAACAACACAAACAGACTAACAAACATAAAACACAAAACAGTAGTGAACTAGCCGAAGTCACAACAAGAGGGTACCTCAAGAGCAAAATCAGTAAGCAAAAGGGTCAACGTCAAAAACTAGCCCAGATCACAACAAAACAGAGCAGGTCAAACCTATAAGCAGAGAGCAAGCGATGAAGGCATTTCAAACACTGGCACAGGTGAAGCTGCAATTTATGCAGCCGGAACCCCACCTCCAGAACCTGATAGGAGCTGGATAACTTCTGGGAATTAACCCCTCATGGTGCAAAATAACCAAGCACAATCGCAGACACCATGCAGAAGTATTACAACTCGCAGCAGTCCAGAACACAAACCCTAAACAGTGGGAGGTCTTAGCAGCCGTGGCCCAGAGTGCGCGCCAAAGATCACTGGTAATGGATGAGAGGTGGAATCTGCATGGAGAAGCACAGGTGGTTGGAGAATGCTGCTAACACCACCAGAAGCATGCGGGAAGGGAACAACACAAACAGACTAACAAACATAAAACACAAAACAGTAGTGAACTAGCCGAAGTCGAACAAGAGGGTACCTCAAGAGCAAAATCAGTAAGCAAAAGGGTCAACGTCAAAAACTAGCCCAGATCACAACAAAACAGAGCAGGTCAAACCTATAAGCAGAGAGCAAGCGATGAAGGCATTTCAAACACTGGCACAGGTGAAGCTGCAATTTATGCAGCCGGAACCCCACCTCCAGAACCTGATAGGAACTGGATAACTTCTGGGAATCAACCCCTCATGGTGCAGAATAACCAAGCACAATCGCAGACACCATGCATAAGTATTACAACTCGCAGCAGTTCAGAACACAAACCTTAAACAGTGGGAGGTCTTAGCAGCCGTGGCCCAGAGTGCGCGCCAAAGATCACTGGTAATGGATGAGAGGTGGAATCTGCATGGAGAAGCACAGGTGGTTGGAGAATGCTGCTAACACCACCAGAAGCATCGGATGAAGGAACAGAAGTCCGAGTGTTCTCCCCTGCGAACCTTTACTCTTTAGATTTTTTAAAGAATCCCAAAATAACTACAAAATGTTTCTACCACTCCATATATTATGCAACATTACAGCCCATACTGTACATACTGCAAAATCAATAATTCAGCAGTTCAAAATGTATGTGTACCAGGTGTGCAAAAACTGACTCTAAGCCACCACACGCGCACACACGCATCACATTTTACTATCACATTTAACTTTTTCATTGATTAGCAGGTAACTTCTCTATCATGGTAATTGCTCTGAAATATCAATAAGTTATTCTAGTATGAATGCATGCAGGCCCATAAAGTTCATCCTAAAATCCTGCAGTCTTGATCCAGAGAAAAGAAAAAAAACACACTGATACCAATAAGCTGGTATTCTTTTCCAACCCAAAAAAGTAAAAAAAATCCATCAAGACCTCATCACCAAATATAATTCCAGTAACATAAAATACTTTTCCTTTCAAGAAAGGCATCCACGTCCCTCTTGGGTTTGCTCAATGTTTCAGCCATCACTGTATTACAAGGCAGTATACTTGCCCATATAGTAAATAATCCCTATTTTAGGTATGACAAGGCAGAAATTGTCTTTCTAAAGGTAATAGGATATTCCCTTTCATTGTTTGTATATTGAAATTAAATTGCCTCATTAAACATGTTTGTAAAACGCAGTTTCCAAAATTCATCTTTGTCTCTAATCCACCCATTCCTCTAATTACCATGATATACTGGGGCACATTTACTAAGGGTCCGCAGCCGCGAATCCGTCGGGTTTTTCCCGAATATTTCCTCTTTGCACTGTATTTCACGGAATTGTGGCGCACCCGCCGAATTTCGCGCGACAGAAATCGGGGGACGTGGCCACCGGACAACCCGAAGGATTCGGAAAAACCGCAGAATTTAAAAAGCCATTTGTGTCGCAAGATCAAGCACTCACATACACCAGAAAAAAGCAGGTGAACTTCGGCGGACCTCGGCGCAGCAGCGACACCTGGTGAATATCGGCGCACGGACCTTAGTGAATCCCAGCAGAACCCGAATCAGCGTCGGAGAACCCGCCGCTGGATCGCGACTGGACCGGGTAAGTAAATGTGCCCCACTGTGTTCCACATCTACATATATATCCAAAAACTGTATTGCATCCTTTGAGTAAACAATAGTAAATTTACTGGCAACATAAAATGCAGACATGTGCGTTTAAAGGATGTACTCATACTTTACCATCATCAAATTCAAAAATTTTAGTGCATAGAGCTATTATAAAATTAGCGTTAATGTGGAGTCTTCTGGTATATGAAACGCTTTCATGTTGCATTAAAATCTGAAAAATACCGTTTACATGCAGATACATATCAAAGTAGTAGATAAGCACTTGAAAAAATGAAGAAACATACTTGAAATGAAGTATTCTGTATGCAAATTACTGCAAGGAACAATTTCTAAGAAGAAATTCAATGGCATTTCATTAATTCAATGATATAAGTAATTTGAACAATTACAAAGCTTTCCTGTAGATCAAATGCCTAAACTGAAATGTTGGTAGCGGTGGCCAAGGAATCAATAGGCTATTATAAACAACATTGTGCAGTAATAGCATATTTGGAAACTCAATTTATTCTTTATCATTGTATGGATGATTTGTGTATATAAATGTAGAATGGATGCACATGGATACATGCATATTGTGATTCACATTGTGTTATCAACACTGAGTGACACTAAGGTTGGAATACTAAATAGTAACAATTCGAAACTTAAACTAAGTTATATTTGTACATTGTCGGGTAAAATTTTACCTATTTAGTATGTCAAAATAATGTTTAAATAAATATTACAATCTGTATGACTGTATAATATAGGCAAAACATTTTTTCAAGGCTCTTAACAAATGTTCATTGGAACCTATACCAAAAATAAATGTTTGCATTGAGGGGCAAAATCACATCCTCAGATATTCTCCGACATGCCAGTAAGGCACTGAGTGCAGAAGCTTGCCTGCTATCCCTGAAACAACTATAGGAATCATAAATAGAGATGAGCGAACAAACTCGTTCGAGCATTAGCGTACTCGAAACTGCTCGTTGCTCGGACGAATACTTCGCCCGCTCGAGAAAATGGCATCTCCCGCCGTTTTGCTTTTTGGCGGTCAAAACAGAGCCATTAACAAGCCAGAGACTCTGCACTCCACCCCACATGACGTGGTTACCCTTACACGTCGAATAGTGGTTGGCTGGCCAGATCAGGTGACCCTGGAATAGACTAGCCCCTGCCTGCGCTGCTCGGATCATTCTGTGTCGGATGCCGCTAGGGAGAGAGCTGCTGCTGGTCGGGAAAGCGTTAGGTGTTCTATATAATAGGTTAGCAAGTGATTTCTACACGAACCCACCAGCCCTTCTTAGGGCTACAATAACGTTATACATTTTTTTTTTTTTTATTTGCAGCTATAGTAACCATATTGTGAGGAATTTGCAGGGGGACTTGCTACCGTGTGTTTAGCTCTTAGTGACACACATACCACCTCAAACACCAAAGTGGGACACATTATTGGGGTTGGAGTTTCAACTAGGCACAGTCTGACACTTACTTTTTATTTTACTTTTATTTTTTTCATAACTCAGCGTCACATCTCATCTGGCATAGAAGTGTGCTTTCATACTTGGCTAGAAAATAGCCATGGAGAATCCAACGGCTTACTTGGGCCTACAATAGCGTTATATATTTTATTTCTGGTTGATCTGCTGTGGCTGGCCTTGCTGTAGTGCATCTACTACCATATTGTGAGGATTTGCAGTGAGACTTGCGATCGTTGTGTTTAGCGCTTAGTGACGCACATATCCATCTCAAGACCGAAGTTGGACAATTTATAATTAGGGTGGATTTCATTAGGCACAGTCCTGCCACTTACTTTTTATTTTACGTTTATTTTTTCATAACTCCGCGTCATCTCATCTGGCTAGCGTGGTGCTTTCATACTTGGCTAGAAAATAGCCATAGGAGAATCCAAACGGCTTACTTAGCCTAGATAGCGTTATATATTTTATTTCTGTTGACTGCTGGTGGGCTGGCCTTGCTGTAGTGCCATCTACTACCATATGTGGGAATTTGCAGTGAACTTGCGACCGTTGTGTTTAGCAGCTTATTGACGCACATATCCATCGCAAAGACCGAATGGGACAATTTATTAGGGTTGGATTTTCAATGTAGCCAGTCCCCTGCCACTTTGCTTTTTATGTCTTACATCGTATATTTTTCATAACTCAGCGTCATCATCTCATTCTGCTATGCTGTGGTGCTTTTCATACTGGCTAGAAAAAGTCATAGGAGAATCCAAATGGCTTACTTAGGCCTACAATAGCGTTATTATGTTTATTTCTGGTTGAGCTGCTGGCTGGCTGGCCTGGGCTTGTAGTCATGCACTACCTACCATATTTGACGGAATTTGTCAGTGAGACTGGCGACCGTTGTGTTTAGCCTTAGTGACGCACATACCATCGCAATGCCTGCAAACGAAGTGGGGACACTTTATTAGGGGTTGGATGTCAATTAGGCACAGCTCTGCCACTTTACTTTTTATTTTACATTTATTTTTTATCACTCAGCGTCATCATCTCATCTGGCATGCTAGTGTGCTTTCAATACTTGGCTAGAAAAATGCCATAGGATAATCCAAATGGCTTCTAGGCCTACATGACGTTTATATATTTTTATTTCTGTGTGAGCTGGCTGGTGGCTGGCCTTTCTGAGTGCATCTACTACCATAATTGTTGAGGAATGCAGTGATGACTTGCGAAGCCGTTGTGTTTTTAGCGCTTATTGACGCACATATCCCATCGCAAAGACCGAAGTGGGACAATTTATTAGGGGTTGGATTTACAATTAGGCACATCCTGTCCCTACTTATATTTTTATTTTACGTTTATTTTTCATACCCAGCGTCATATCTCATCTGGCATAGCAGTGTGCTTCATACTGGCTAGAAATCGCATAGGAAATCCAACGCTTTACTTAGGACCACTACAATAGCGTTATAATTTTATTTCTTGTTGACCTGCTGTGGCTGGCCTTGTGAGTGCATCTACTACCATATTGTGAGACTTGGCAGTGAGACTTGGACCGGTTTGTTTTTAGCGCTTAGGTGACGCACATATCCATCGCAAAGACCGACAGATGGGCACTTTATTAGGGGTTGGATTATCAATTAGCACATCTGCATTCTACTTTTTTATTTTACTTTTATTTTTTCATAACTCAGCGTCATCTCATCTGCATGCTGTGTGCTTTCATACTTGGCTAGAAAGGCCATAGGAAAATCCAAACGGCTTACTTAGTCCTCCAATACGTTATATATTTTTATTTCCTGGTGGAGCTGCTGGTGGTCTGGCCTTGCGGTATTGCATCTACTAACCATAGTCGAGGTATTTTGCAGTGAGACTTGTCGCGACCCGGTTGTGTTTAGCATCTAGAGTGACGCACATATCCATTCGCAAAGACCAACAAAAAAAGTGGGTACATTTATTAGGGGTTGATTCCATTACAGGCACAAGTCTGCCACTTACTTTTTATTTTACATTTTATTTTTTCATAACTCAGCGTCATCACTCATCTGCATAGCATGTCTTCATACTTGGCTAGAATGCCATATGAGAATCCAAACGCTTACTTAGGCCTATCCATAGCGTTTATATATTTTATTTCTGGTTGATCCTTGGTGTGGCTGGGCCTTGCTGCCCTAGTAGTGCAGCTCGTACTAATATTGTGTGAGGAATTTTGCGGCGGTGACTTGCGTGACACGTGTGTTTAGCATGCTTAGTGACGCTACAACCATCGCAACCGACCAAGTGGGGAAACAATATTTTTAGCGGGTCTTGGAGGAGCATTCAGAATAGCACAGTCTGCTGACTTACTTTTTTATTTTACGTTTATTTTTTTTTTCAGACTCAATATCTCATCTGCAATAGCAGGTGCTTTCATATGGGCTATCAATAGCCATAGGAGACTCACACGGCTCACTTATGTACAATGACATGCGTGTATATCATTTTATATTTTGTGTTGATCGCTTGATGGCTGGGCCTGGCCTGTAGTGCATCCTACCATTATTAGTGGAAGGAATTGTGCCAGGGACGACTTGCGAGTGCGGTTTGCGCTAGTCGAGCACCAATCCCGTGCAAAACCACGAAAGTGGCGATAGATTTATTGAGGGGTTGAATTCATTAGGCACTAGTCTGCGGCCACTTACTTTTTTATTTTCGCTTTGTTTTTTCATAAAACGTCAGCGTCCTCATCTCATCTGGCATAGTCAGTGTGCTTCATCTTGGATAGAAAAAGCCATAGGAGAATCCAAACGGCTTACTTAGGCCTACAATAGCGATTATGATAGTTTATGTCTGGTTGATCTGCTGGTGGCTGGCCTTGCTGTAGTGCGTATCTCTACCATTGTGAGGAAGTGCAGTGACTTGGACCGTTGGTTAGCGCTTTAGTCGACGCACATATCACATCCTAAGCCACCGAAGTGGGGACAAATTGTATAGTAGGTGTTGATTTCAATTAGCACGTCTGCCATTTTACTGTTTATTTGTTAAGTTTATTTTTCATAACTCAGCGTCATCATCTCATCTGGCAGAGCAGTGTGCTTTCATACGTGGCTCGCACAAATAGCAATAGGAGAATCCAACGGCTTACTTAGGCCCTCAATAGCGTTATATAGTACTTTTAAGTTTCTTGTTGAGCGGCCTGGGCTGCGCGCCTATCATCTTTTGAATCTTTAATAGAGATGAGCGAACATACTCGTTCGAGCATTAGCGTACTCGAAACTGCTCGTTGCTCGGACGAATACTTCGCCCGCTCGAGAAAATGGCATCTCCCGCCGTTTTGCTTTTTGGTGGCCAGAAACAGAGCCAATCACAAGCCAGGAGACTCTGCACTCCACCCAGCATGACGTGGTACCCTTACACGTTGATAGCAGTGGTTGGCTGGCCAGATCAGGTGACCCTGGAATAGACTAGCCCCTGCCTGCGCTGCTCGGATCATTCTGTGTCTGGATGCCGCTAGGGAGAGAGCTGCTGCTGGTCAGGGAAAGCGTTAGGCTGTTCTATTAGAATAGTGTTAGGCAGGAGTGATTCTACAAGAACCCAACAGCCCTTCTTAGGGCTACAATAACGTTATACTTTTTTTTTTTTATTTGCTTGTGGCTGGGCTTGCTGGCACTAGTAGTGCAGCTAGTACCATATTGTGAGGAATTTGCAGGGGGACTTGCTACCGTTGTGTTTAGCTCTTAGTGACACACATATCCACCTCAAACACCAAAGTGGGACAATTTATTTGGGGTTTGAGTAGAATTAGGCAGAGTCTGCTGATTTTTTTTTTAGCTGTATTTCATTTTATAGCTCAAACTCATCTTGCAAAGCAGTGTGCTCTCATTGTAGGCTACAAAATAGCCATAGGAGAACCCCAACGGCTTACTTAGGCCTACAATAGCGTTATATTTTCCTTTTCTTTGTTTGCTTGTGGCTGGGCTTGCTGGCACTAGTCGTGCAGCTAGTACCATACTGTGAGGAATTTGCTGGGAGACCTGCGACCGTTGTGTTTAGCTCTTAGTGACACGCATATCCACTTCAAACACCAAAGTGGGACAATTTATTAGGGGTTTGATTTCAATTAGGCACAGTCTGCCAGTTTTTATTTTACGTTTATTTTTTGATAACTCAGCGTCATCTCATCTGGCATAGCAGTGTGCTTTCATAGTTGGCTAGAAAATAGCCATAGGAGAATCCAAACGGCTTACTTAGGCCTACAATAGCGTTATATATTTTATTTCTGGTTGATCTGCTGGTGGCTGGCCTTGCTGTAGTGCATCTACTACCATATTGTGAGGAATTTGCAGTGAGACTTGGGACCGTTGTGTTTAGCTCTTAGTGACACACATATCCATCTCAAACACCAAAGTGGGACAATTTATTAGGGGTTTGATTTCAATTAGGCACAGTCTGCCAGTTTGCCATTTCCTTTTATTGTCCTTTATTTTTGTCATAACTCAGCCGTCATCTTCATCAGTGTATGCTTTCACGACTTGGCTAGGAAAATTGCACATAAGCAATAGAGAAAGCTTGTATATGGTTTTCTCAAAAACTAAAACAAAACACAAACCCCAAAAAAAATATAAAAACACAAAAAAAAAAACCAAAAAAAAGTAAAAAAAAAAATTCAATTTATAACTTTCATTTTCAAAATGTTTAAAAACCCGAGTCTAGGGGTAGAGGCCGAGACTAGGCGGGGGACGTGGCGTCCATCTACTGCAGGGGTCAGAGCCTGCCTGGTCTGGGTGGGGGTGAGACCCACCTGCTGATGAGGGAGCAGGGGAACAGCCGCGAGCTTCACACTCACCTAGGTTCATCATGTCGTGAAGTTACTGGGACTCGTGGTAGAGCACTGTTGAGCAGAGAACAGTGCGAAGCAGGTGAAAGTCGTGGATTGCCGACAAGGGCTTCGAGCAATTTGGCCACAAGTCAGTCTTCCACGTCAGTCCACCCATGAGTCACCGAAATCGGCACTCCTCCACTCCCGTGCACTCAGCCTTCCCTCCCCCCAGTCACTGCCCCCTCCCAAGGAAATTTTGGCATTTGAAACCGGGAGCCCATACTCTGAGGAACTGTTTTCTGGACCCTTCCCAAGTCCACAAACCACTTGTCCGGTTGCTGCTGAGCTATTTCCTCCGATGCCCAGGTTTTCCCCAGGTCGCAGTCTGTGGGTGATGATGACTTTTGACGTAGTGGAAGAAGTGTGTAAAGAGGTGTCGGCCGATGAGGAGGACACGGTTGTCCAGACAGTGGTGAAGTTGTTGTCAGGGCAGGAGTCCAGGGGGGAGCAGACTGAGGGATGAGGATGATGAGGTGACAGACCCAAGCTGGGTTGAGAGGGCCGTGTGCACAACGTGCTTCTGAGACGGAGGAAGTCCTATTCACGAACAGTTTGAGAGGCCAGTGGTGGGCCAGACGAGAGGCAGGGCCAGAGACTGTGCTCACGCCAATGTGTCACGTATGAAGCTCCCCGTGGCGAGGTCCCGCGGGGGCTAGATTTTCGGAAGTCCTGGAGGTTCTTTAAGGAAACACCGTATGACCGACGGACTGTGGTGGTGTGCAACCTTTGCCAAACCAGATCAGCAGGGGTTCCACCCCTACTACTTAACTCACACCAGATATGCGTCACGCGCAATATGAATCCTAAACACCCAACTAATGGGCACCAAGCGTTCACCTCCCCGTGCACACCACTGCTCCTTCCCCTGTGGTCATCTGTAGTCAGCCCCTGCCCAGGACCCTGGCAACAAAAAACCCCCCATCGTCGACTCCCACGATCCTCCACAGCATCCACCAAGCAGTTCAGCCTCTCCATACCCCAGACGCGTGGAGGCGAAGAAAATCTAGTGCAACCCACCCACACCGCACGCCCAAGCCCTAATGTCCACATCTCCAGATTGCTTAGCCTGAGACTGCTGCCTATAGGCTATAGAGACCGAGGCTTTCGCAAACCTCTGGCGGCGGCCGCCCTCGGTATTCGGACCCCAGCCGCCACTAACTTTTTCCACATTTGCCTGTCCCCAGCCCTGCACCAGCACGTGTCAGACAAACATCATCCGTGCCCTGACCACACGCCGTTTCTGACAAGGTCCACCTGACCACGGACAACGTTGGACGAGTGCTGCCGGCAGGCCACTATATATCGCTGACGGCCCTGTGGGTTAACTTGGTGGGGGGCTGGGGACCGAGTCTGACCTGGGCTGGTCAATATCTGCCGACGCCGAGGATTGCGGCCACCTCTCGTTCCAGGTCTCAAAGGCCATACTAGCCTCCTCTCCTCCCACCGCCCCACCCCTCCTCCCTCCCCTCACTACCTCCGTGGGCATGGCAGCCATATCGGTATCGCTGCTCTAGCACAGCAGCAGTGCCTCGCTAAGCGACAGCAGGCGGTGCTCAAACATGCTGAAGCCTAGCGATAAAGCACACCGCCCAACGATCTTATATCAAGGCTACTCCACATACAAACTGTTACAACTTTGTCGGCCACCCTGCTTTGTATCCACAAAATATCTGGCAAACGTTTTTTAAAATCATTTACTGTCGATATTATTTCCAGAGGTGGTGCTATCTTGCACTGCTCTGTTATCCACTTCCCTCACCCGCCATATCCCAACTTATAAGAAACGCTACTAACTTAATCTTATACAAAAGGTTCTGTAGAAGTGACTGTTTTGGGAGTAGCCTATAGACAGGGAGCTTTGGATTGTGCAAAACCTGCCTGGCTGGGGCGAGCGCCAGCGCCAATTTTCCCCCCCCCCAAAGAAAAATCAACTAACATCGTTTTAAAAACTGCAGCACCCTTTAATCTACTACAGTTCACTGCCTCCATAATAATAATAATAATAATCTTTATTTATATCTGCGCCAATCATATTCCGTAGCGCTTTAAAACAAATCATAGGAAACAAATCAAATTTAATTAAAAGCACGACGGGAACAGTGTTGTATGGAACCACAGGAGTAGACGAGTGTCCCTGCTCCGCCAAGAGCTTACGGTTTATGAATATGGATTCGGGTAACACGAGGTAAAAGAATATTATGGGTCAGCACATTCTTCTTCTTAGGAATAGAACAAAACATATCATTAATGGAATTGCTGTCGCTTGAACCCACTCAGCAAGAACACACTCAGCCCGTCATCCTTATATCCAGTCCAGGGTGAATCTGGGACTGCAGAGAAGTCTGGTGCTGTTGGGTGCTGGATAACATAGGAGGAACGACACAGGACGGGTTAGTAGAACGTTAAACTTCATGCAGTTATGGAGTGTTTAGTCTTGCCTAAAGACAATGGTTTTAAGAGCACGTGAAACTTTGGAGGTTTAGTATTAGTCCTGATAGTCTCGGGGCAGAGCATTCCATAGAATGGGTGCAGCTCTAGAAGAGTCTTGGAGCGCGAGTGGAGGTCCCGCACTAGGGTAGAGGTCATCGAGATCCTGGCGGTATCTAAGAGCACTGGGTTATGGCGATAGACTGAGATAGAGAGGATAGGCTATGGGGGCTGCAGCTTCTACAGATCTTTTGGATGAGGGTTATATTTTAAACTGTAATCTCGAAAAGCGACGACTGGGAGCCAGTGCAGTCGACTGGCATGAACTGTAAGCATACTGGTCCCCCTTATCAAACGCACTTGTCAGGCAGAATTTTTGGGTTGTTTCATGGCTTCCCAAACAAACTTGTTACTTTGTCGCCACCCTGCTGTGTAATCCACAAAAAATACTGGGCAAACTTTCATCATTTACCAATAGCTTCAGGTCCAGCACACAGCGATGAGTAGAAAAATATTTTCTTTATTGATCCAAGGGGTAAAACCACAAAAAGGAAATACACAGCTAGCGTCACAGACCGACGCGTTTCGACACAGCAGTGATGCTATTTTTGGATGAATCGGCATTATGTATGAATATTCACTTCATTTTGGAATTATTTATATTGTACATTCATATTGTTATTGTTTGCAATAATGGTTATTTATTTCCATACTACTACCATGTTTTTCATTTTTATATCTCCATAAGTTGATAAGGTTTTAGCCTCAATGGGCGTGACTTATGATTGTACTACGAACTTCTCCGATCACGTGATGGGTGTTCCCCGTCAGGAGGGGGAGGTCTTTCTATATATGGTCATTACAAATAGTATGTACGCTCACATTTTATGTAGACCTTCACAAAGACACTGCTGTGTCGAAACGCGTCGGTCTGTGACGCTAGCTGTGTATTTCCTTTTTGTGGTTTTACCCCTTGGATCAATAAAGAAAATATTTTTCTACTTATCGCTGTGTGCTGGACCTGAAGCTATATGTTTCGCCAAGTTTATGTTTGCATGGTCAAGCTCAGGACCAGTCCGTGCACTCCAGTGAGAGAGACATCGTCCAAAAAGTTGTGGTGAGAGCCGGGTTTGGGGGCTTATTGCCTACCGACCCCTTTTTTTCATTGTGTTTTGACCGACGAACTGTGGTCTGCAACCTGTGCCACACCAGGATCAGAAGGGGTTCCACCACTACCAGCTTAACCACCAACAGTATGCGCAGGCATATGAATGCTGAACACCCCACTCAATGGAACCAAGGCTGTTCACCTCCGGCCGGGCACACCACTGCTCCTTCCCCTGTGTCATCTGCTGCCTCTGTTAGTCAGCCCTCTGCCCAGGACCCCGGCCCAAACACCTCACGTGCAAAAACCACGCCTTCACCTCCACGATACTCCACAGCATCCACCAATGTCTCCATGCGCAGCGTTCAGCTGTCTATACCCCAGACGCTGGAGTGCAAGAGGAAATACAGTGCAACCCACCCACACGCCCAAGCCCTCAACGTCCACATCTCCAAGTTACTCAGCCTGGAGATGCTGCCCCATAGGCTGGTAGAGACCGAGGCTTTTCGCAACCTCATGGCGGCGGCCGCCCCTCGGTATTCGGTCCCCAGCCGCCACTACTTTTCCCAATGTTATGTCCCAGCCCTGCACCAGCATGTGTCAGACATCATCCGCGCCCTGACCAACGCAGTTTCTGACAAGGTCCACCTGACCACGGACACGTGGACGAGTGCTGCCGGACAGGGCCACTATATGTCGCTGACGGCACATGGGGTTAACTTGATGGAGGCTGGGACCGACTCTGACCCTGGGGCTGGTCATATTCTGCCGACGCCGAGGATTGCGGAGCCTACTTCGGTCCAGGTCTCTCAGGCCTATTATGCCTCATCCCACCCCTCCTCCACCTCCTCCTCTGATTTACCGTCCTTGGGCATGGCGCCATCAGTCGGTAGCTCTAGGCACAGCAGCAGTGCCATTGCTAAGCGACAGCAGGCGGTGCTCAAACTGCTGAGCCTAGGCGATAAAAAGCACACCGCCCAAGAGCTATTACAGGGCATCATGACACAGACTGATCTGTGGCTGGCACCACTGAACCTGAAGCCAGGCATGGTTGTGTGTGACAACGGCCGTAACCTGGTGGCGGCTCTGCAACTCGGCAGACTGACACATGTGCCCTGCCTGGCCCATGTGTTAAATCTCATAGGTCAGCAGTTCCTCAACACATACCCCAATCTGTCTGATTTGCTCACGAAGGTGCGCTGCATCTGTGCGCATTTCAGGAAGTCCAGCACAGATGCTCCCACTCTCAGGGCAGCGCAGCACCGCCTCCAACTGCCCGCTCACCGACTGTTGTGCGACGTGACCAGGAGGTGGAATTCAACATTAACCATGTTATCCAGAGTTTACCAGCAGCGCAGAGCGATTGTAGACTGCCAGATGTCAACTTCCACCAGAACTGGTAGTCAGGTCAGTCAGCTTCCTCAAGTCTACAATGAGGAGTGGACGTGGATGTCTGATATCTGTCAGGTGCTGAGTAACTTTGAGGAGTCAACACAGATGGTCAGTGGCGATGCCGCCATCATCAGCCTTACCATCCCACTGCTTGGCCTGTTGAAAAACTCTCTGGTCAGCATGAAGTCGGGAGATGGGGGAAGAAGATTCCCTTGTTGATAGCCAAAGCACCCTCAGGTCTGTTTCTCAGCGCATATTGGAGGAGGTGGAGGAGGATGAGGAGGAAGAGGAGGAGAATGCTGGCAAGACATAAGAGGGGAGCATTGCTCAGTCCTTCACTGTTCAGCATGTATGGGCAGAAAAGGAGTTGGAGGCGGAGGAAATGTACAGTCAGGCCAGTGAGGGGAGTGAATTCTTGCGCATTGGGACTTTGGCGCAAATGGCAGATTTCATGCTAGGCTGCCTATCCAGTGCCCCTTGCGTTCAAAGAATTTATTCCAGCACCGATTACTGGGTATTCACTGGCATTCCTGGACCCATGGTACAAGCAAAATCTTTCGACTCTCATCCCTGGAGAGGAAAGGAGTTTGAGAATGCATGAATACCAGCAGGCCCTGGTGCACAAACTGAAACAGTATTTCCCTCCTGACAGCGCTAGCGGCAGAGGGCGTACTTCTGTGGGACAAGTAGTGAGGGAGAGTAGGCGAGCAGACAGCTTTTTCAGCACTGGCAGGGGTACGCTTTACAAGGCCTTTGCCAGTTTTATGTCACCCCAGCAAGACACTGTCACCTGTCCCCAGTCTCGGCAGAGTAGGGCTGAACTTTACAGAAAGATGGTGAGGGAGTACGTAGCTGACCATACCATCATCCTAAATGATCACACAGCTCCCTACAACTACTCGGTTTCAAAGCTGGACATGTGGCACGAACTGGCGCTGTACGCCTTGGAGGTTCTTGCCTGCCCTGCCGCTAGCGTGTTGTCTGAGCGGGTTTTCAGTGCAGCTGGTGGCATCATCACCGAATGCCCCATACTGTCGCTCTTAATCATGGAAGTCGTCTCCATGGCTGCCTCCACATGTCGTCCCCTTATCAAACGAGCTGTGTCAGGCTAATTTTTCGGGTGTTTCACCAGATACGTTAAGGAACTTGGTCACTATGTCGCCACCATGCTGTGTTATCGACTAAATATACCGTCAACCTTTTGTTGAAATAGGAAATCATTTCAGCGCTTCTTGCTCACCTCCTTTGGTTCCTCTCTGCCACCCATTGGTTTGAAGCCTGAGTCCATTTAGGGTATGTCGCCATGCCACTCTGTCATGGCCATGCTGTTGCCCATAATTTTGGCATAATGGTGCGATTAAGCAGCCTCAGAGGCATCCATGCATGCTGCCCCTGCTGTATAATGGTGCGATTTTTAAGCAGCCTTCAGAGGCATCCATGCTGTGCCCCTGCTGTTTCCGGTCCATTTCCGTGGTGTTTCCACCTTTTCTGAGGTTCCCAGTGGTGTTTGGCCAAGCTTCCCTGGTGCAGAGCCTTGGGTCCCCGAAAAATGCTCGAGTCTCCCATGGACTTCAATGGGGCCTCGTTATTCGAGACGAGCACTCGAGCATCGGGAAAAGTTTGTCTCGAATAACGAGTACCCGAGCATTTTAGTGCTCGCTCATCTCTAATCATAAACCAAACACAGGCATTTGCATGTATACACTCATAGTGGTAGCCAACAATGGTACAGACCAAGAGATAGAGCCACCAAAACTAGCATTCTAAATAAGGGTACTTAGTTAAAGGGACACTAGCTGTTACACCAAAAGTGCTAGCTCTACCCTCAATGAACATAAGAAAAAATGGGATCCAGCTCACCTCCAGCCCTGTTGTGAAGTGGAAAAGGCACGGCACCAGCCTTGCTGTGAAGGCAGACATAAAAAATATTCCAATGGTCCAGCCGATCTCCAATGGTCCAGCCGATCCTAAATGGTCCAGCCGATCTTAAATGGTCCAGCCGATCTCAATCAGACCATGATTAAGAACGCTTGAAATGCATTGGTTTTTGGGATTGCACTGTGGATTAATAAGAATATGATCTAATAAACTTGAAGTTTGAAAATACTTTCTACTGTTCCTTCTTTTATGGAAATAAACATGCATTTATCAGTGATAATGGTGCGATTTTTAAGCAGCCTCAGAGGCATCCATGCTGTGCCCCTGCTGTTTCCAAGGTCCATTTCCGTGGTGTTTCCACCTTTTCTGAGGTTCACAGTGGTGTTTGGGCCAAGCTTCCCTGGTGCAGAGCTATGGTCCCCGAAAAATGCTCGAGTCTCTCCATGTGACTTCAATGGGGCCGTTATCGAGACGAGCACTCGAGCATGGGAAAAGTTGTCTCGAAGAACGAGTACCCGAGCATTTTAGTGCTCGTCATCTTCTAATCATAAACCAAAACACAGGCAATTTGCATTGTTAAACTCATAGTGGTAGCCAACATGTACAGCACCGGAAGAGATAGAGCCACAAAACTAGCATTCTAAATAAGGTTACTTTAGTTAAAGGGACATAGCTGTTACACCAAAGTGCTAGCTCTACCCTCAAGTAGAGTATGAACATAAGAAAAAAATGGGATCCCAGCTCACTCCAAGCCCTGTTGTGAAGTAGGAAAAGGCACGGCACAGCCTTGCCTGTGAAAGGCCAGACATATAAAAAATATTCAATGGTAAAGATCCGATCGTCCAATGGTCCAGCCGTCCTAAATGGTCCAAGCCGATCTTAAATGGTCAAGCGATCTCAATAGACCATGATTAAGAACGCTATGAAATGCATTTGTTTTTGGGATTGCCACTGTGGATAATAAGATATGATTCTAATAAACTTGAGTTTTGAAAATCCTTCTTTCTACTGTTCCTTCTTTTATGGAAATAAACATGCATTTATCAGTGAAAAAAATCTACACCCTAAAGGTGAGATGATTCATTTTTAGAGGCTGTAGAGGGAGCATCAATTCCAACATCTATATCTTGGGCTCTACGTATAATATCCTGAACCATAATGTGAGCTATAAAACCAGAGATAAACTCGGTAAAATAAATAGTCAAGAATTAGATTTTTACCACAACTCACATTCCCAACGCTTGTTTACAGCTAGTATACATTAGAGATCAAGATATGGGCATCTGACGTGACACTCTTTTTCCAGTGATGTAAAAGCTGGTGCCTTTAAATTTCACTGGATGCCTGATTTGGAATTGCATTGCATTGAATATTGCTCCACTTATTACTTTTTTGGCTAAACTGCACAGTGCGCCAGATCACTCAAAACTGGTGCATGGTCTTCATTAATCTGGTGTACCCTGCCCTGCTCTGAAAGTCTGTACAATTTTGTTTGGTGCACTTTGCTTATGCTGCAGAATTGTCGTACACGTCAGTAAAAATCTGTAATAAATGTGGCACAAACTCCGACAAAATACTAACACACCCCTTCCAGTGCAAAGTCAGACAGAAAAATTGTGAAAATGCTTTAACCCCTTAACTACTAGGCCCTTTTTTCTTTTTGCGTTTTCATTTTTCACTCCCCACCTTTAAAATTTCATAATTTATTTTTCCATTTAGAGAGCTGTGTTTTCTGTGTAACAAATTGCAAACAGTGACGGTATTTAATATTCCATGCCGTGTACTGGGCAGAAGGAAGAAAATTCCAAATGCAGAGAAATTGTTGAATAAATGCATTTGCACCATATTTTGAGGGCTTGGATTCTACGTCTTTCTTTGTGAGCCCAAATGACATGTCTTTTTTATATGCAGAATATGGGGATTTTATACATCATCTATTACAATATGCAAATTGCACATTGTATTTGATGAGTCTCGGGTCTTTGTATGACCCGAGGTTGTCATGGTAACCGATCGCCATCCCCAATCACTTCACAGGGTGCAGCGATCTAATCCAAAATGTCGGTCACCAAGCGCCGCTCAGATTTAAATGCCGCTCACAGCTTTGCCGGAGGCATTTCAAGAGTTAACACCCATGACCCAAGTATACATACAAGTGCTGCAATGGCAATGATGTAAGAAGTGTATAAATGCTACCAACAGATATAAGCCCAATGTCACAGAAATGCAAAACGACCAGTGATAAACAAATAAACGCCAAAAGGTGGCAAGGTTAGTGCTAATGTGACAGAAAAGAGGATAAACTATTACCTGGCGTGCAGCCCCGACACGCGTTTGAACTGCAGCAGGACTTCATCAAGGGGACACCTTGCCGCATGAAGGGGGGTTTTGCCGGTCCCCCCAGTTCATAATTGTCAGGATCAGTGGATCCTCTGGACCACCGCGGGAGATGTAACTAGCCAACACCCGGAACCGGAGCCTAGCGGCACCTGGTATTCACCAGAGCCCGCTGCAAAGCGGGTTGGACTTGCTGCAGCAGGATACCACTAGGTCTTTCCCAGGTGTGACTAGCCCACGGTGGCAGCCGAGGTCGAGGTACCTTAGCGGATGACAATCTCGTAGACAGGTCCAGGCACAGGGTCAAGGCAGGCGGCAGAGATGCAAGTTGAGGTCCAAGCCGGGATCAGCAACAGGAGGTCCAGGCAGAAGGGGACGGGAACACAGGCACAGGAACACAGCAACACGGAGGAACACGGGAAACACAGGACTTGGGGGATCTTCTCAGAGATTATTGTAATTATTGAGACTATTATTATTATTATGGCGATTATTATTATTATTATTGAGATGATTATTATTATTTTTACTATTATTATTAATAATCATCTCCATAATAATAAAAATAATAAAATTTATAATAATAATTGTCAGGATCAGTGGATCCTCTGGACCACCGCGGGAGATGTAACTAGCCAACACCCGGAACCGGAGCCTAGCGGCACCTGGTATTCACCAGAGCCCGCCGCAAAGCGCGTTGGACTTGCTGCGGCAGGATACCACTAGGTCGTTCCCAGGTGTGACTAGCCCACGGTGGCAGCCGAGGTGGAGGTACCTTAGCGGATGACAATCTCGTAGACAGGTCCAGGCACAGGGTCAAGGCAGGCGGCAAGGTGAGGTCCAATCCGGGGTCAGCAACAGGAGGTCCAGGCAGAAGGGGACGGGAACACAGGCACAGGAACACAGCAACACGGGAAACACAGGACTTGGGAGCGGAGACACACAGGAACGCAGGAATACACAGGAATGCAGGAATACTCGCTTGGAAGCTTTATCTAAGGCTATGAGGCACAAAGATCCGGCAAGGGTCACAGGAAGGGGAAGAAACTTATAGCAGGACCGGGGGCAGCAGCAGGAACACGGGTGCGCCCGCGATCCGAGACAGATCGCGGGAGCACCCGTGACAGTACCCCCCCCCCTTCGGCCTCCCCAACACAGGAATACACAGGAACGCAGGAATACACAGGAACGCAGGAATGCTCAGAAACGCAGGAATGCTCAGGAACGCAGGAATACACAGGAACGCAGGAATGCTCAGGAACACAGGAATACACAGGAAAGCAGGAATACACAGGAACGCAGGAATACACAGGAACGCAGGAATACACAGGAACGCAGGAATACACAGGAACGCAGGAATACACAGGAACGCAGGAATTCACAGGAATTCACAGGAATGCGCAGGAATTCACAGGAATTCACAGGAATGCACAGGAATTCACAGGAATGCACAGGAACGCAGGAATACACAGGAACGCAGGAATACACAGGAATTCACAGGAATACACAGGAATGCACAGGAATTCACAGGAACGCAGGAATTCACAGGAACGCAGGAATTCACAGGAATTCACAGGAATGCACAGGAATTCACAGGAATGCACAGGAATGCACAGGAACGCAGGAATACACAGGAACGCAGGAATAC
>CM033648.1:46842355-46984518 GCA_019512145.1 Engystomops pustulosus | reverse complement strand
GTCACAGGAAGGGGAAGAAACTTATAGCAGGCCAGCGCCAATTATTGCGGGAGCCAGGGAGGACATCGCGGGAGCCAGGGAAGGTGAGCGGGACCCGGGACCGGGGGCAGCAGCAGGAACACGGGTGCGCCCGCGATCCGAGACAGCGATCGCGGGAGCACCCGTGACAGTACCTCCCCCCCTTCGGCCTCCCCCTCTTCTTCTTGCGGCCAATAAACCTCTGGAGGAGAGTCCGATCCAAAATGTTCTCTTCGGGCTCCCAGGATCTCTCCTCAGGCCCGAACCCCCTCCAGTCTACAAGAAAGAACCGCTTACCCCTCACGAACTTCATGTCCAGAACTTCCTTAACCTCATAGACGTCTGGGGAATCCGCCTCAGGAGCAGGAGGAGGGGATTGTTGGGAGAAGCGGTTCAGGATGACAGGTTTCAGGAGGGAGACATGGAAGGAGTTCGGTATGCGCATAGAAGGAGGAAGGCGGAGTTTGTAGGCCACTTGATTGATGCGCTTGATTACCTCGAAAGGACCAAGGAACCGGGGACAGAGCTTGTAGCTAGGTATCGGACGTATCTGGAAGATAACCATACTTTTTCACCAGGAGAAAAGACGGGAGGAGCCCAACGCCTCTTATCAGCCTGGGTCTTGATACGGTCTGTAGCTCGCAGAAGAGACTGGCGGGTCTGGTCCCAAATAGAGTTGAGGTCCAACAGCAGATCCTCAACCGCAGGGACATCAGAGGGAGTAGACAGCGGAAGAGGAGGGCGAGGAATACGTCCATAGACCACGAAGAATGGAGACAAGCCAGTAGACCCAGAGTCCAGGGAATTATATGAGAACTCAGCCCAGGGTAGGAGGTCAGCCCAGTTGTCCTGACGGGCTGAGACGAAGTGACGGAGATAGCAGCCCAAAGTCTGGTTCACCCTCTCCACTTGACCATTAGACTGAGGGTGGTAGGCAGAAGAAAAGTCAAGGTTGACCTGCAGTTGGTTACACAAGGAACGCCAGAATTTTGACACTGGGTATCGGTAACGGTAATAACAGTCCAGCTGGCTTGAGACGAGAGGCTTTGTTGCGGGCACAGGAGGAGCAGGATCCCACAAACTCCCGAACATCTTTGACCAGGTCAGGCCACCAGTAGTAGCGGGCGATGAGGGCCACGGTGCGTTGCACCCCAGGGTGCCCAGCCATACGGGGATGAGGGCCACGGTGCGTTGCACCCCAGGGTGCCCAGCCATACGGGAAGAATGTCCCCAAGACAAAATCCTCTTCCGAAGAGCAGGTCTAACATATGTTTTGCCAGGAGGTAGCTGCCGAAGATCAACAGGAGCTGCAACAACAAGGGAACGGCAGGGGTCGCTGGAGCGGGCACAGGAGCCTGTTGCTGTTGCTGGGTGGCTAGCAGCTGTTGCAGCATGGTGGTGACTTGATCCAGCTGTTCACGCTGAGCGGCAATCTCCCGGGATTGCTGGACCACAATGGCGGCAAAGTTGGGACGAGTAGGAAGCGGAACCTCGGCGGGATCCATGGCCGGATCTTACTGTCAGGATCAGTGGATCCTCTGGACCACCGCGGGAGATGTAACTAGCCAACACCCGGAACCGGAGCCTAGCGGCACCTGGTATTCACCGCAGGCCAGCGCCAATTATTGGCGTGCTGGCCCTTTAAATCTAAGAGCTGCGGGAGCCAGGGAGGACATCGCGGGAGCCAGGGAAGGTGAGCGGGACCCGGGACCGGGGGCAGCAGCAGGAACACGGGTGTACCCCCGATCCGAGACAGCGATCGCCGGAGCACCCGTGACAATAATAAATCGTGGCTTTTACCGATAGCCGTGTCTGCAGCTTGCAGAACAGATTGGTACAGCTTGCAGAACAGAGTTTATCACCCTGTGTTGCTGAACCCTCTAGAATTGCTAGCTGGCATCTTCCTATGCACCACCTGTGTGATCCTCCATTGCTGCTGCGGCTGTAACAGTAAGATCTCACTTTCGTATGATCATAGTTTATACCGTTAAAAAAAAAACACATATCCATTAAGTTCAACCAAGGAAGAGTAGGGATTGGATCAGGAAGGGATTTAGGGAAAACAATTCTATATAACATAACATCAATGTTATTTCAGTGTAAAAAGGCATCTAGACCCTTCTTGAAGCTCTCTGCTGTCCCTGCTGTGACCAGTGCCTGAGGCAGGCTATTCCACAGATTGACAGTTCTCATAGTAAAAAAGCCCTGTTGCCTCTGATCATTAAACCTTGTTTTCTCCAGATGGAGACAGTTCTCCCTCGTCTTTTAATTTGATTTAATCGGGAACAATTTACCCCCATATTTTTTGTATGGACCATTCATATATTTATATAAATTAATCATGCCTCCTCGTAGTGGTCTCTTTTCCAGACTGAATAAATCTAGTTTATCTTTTTTAATCTTTTTTATGGACTGGAGCCCTGAACTGGACAGCATATTTCAGGTGAGGCTGAACCAGTGCTTTGTACAGTGGTAATATTACATCCATATCCTCAGAGTCCATACTACTTTTTATAAATAACAAGATCTTGCTGGCTTTAGAGATCTACTAGTATGCCCAGGTCCTTCTCAACAAGGGACTCTCCAAGATTTACTCCACCAAGGACATTTGTTGCCTGTAGATTATTAGCCTCCAGGTGCATAACCTTACATTTATCCACATTGAACCTCATTTGCCAAGTGAATGAAAAAAACACACAGCATGTCCAATTCACCCTGCAGCCTATGAACGTCCTCCATAGACTGTATTACACTACACAGCTTGGTGGCATCTGCAAAAATAGACACATTACTAATAATTCCTACCTCTATATCATTAATAAATATATTAAATAATAGTAGGCCAAACACAGAACCCTGGGGTACACCACGTATATCTGGTGACCAGTAGGAGCTTCCAATTGCAGGTGGCCAGTTTTCAATTCAATTACAAATGATTCCTGCCACAAAGCTTCAAGATTGATAGCCAAAACCAAGAGTGGATACAGAACACAGAGGGCATGCAAATATCCCATTTACCGGTAATCTCTGTTTTGCATCAACTCCTGTTTGTTTTTGGCTTTAACAACACTAATGGATTATTGACCTATTGAAAGTGGACACTGACGGATGAAATGAAGGGCAAAATGATCAGTGACCTCAATGCAAAATTACTGCCGACACCTTCTTCACTCTTTGGGGGATTTCTATATGTATCAGAGTTTAACAGAACAAGTTCTGTAATAATCTATGGAATCATCTGATGTCAATGTAAAAAATGTGCACTCTTTGATGTTATAGTGGGATCTTGGCCCCCAGCTCAGTCCTTTCAGACTGGCACAGACGTTGCCTTGCCAGGCTTTGTTCCCGCTTCACTTATTTGGTGAAGTTGGCCTATGTAAGTGCCCATGGAATTGAAGAGTGAAGCGATTCTAAGTGCCGCGGCTGTCATGTGTGTGTCATACTAAAACACAGTATTGTTTGAAGACAAAACCATGCTCCCTATGCATATTTGAGCATGGCACAACGTTCTACAAAACCCTACAGGCTCTCTGCAGCCATGAAACAATTTTTTTCGGAAAATTTGGCTATTCTGGTCGAATCGAGTTTTGAAAAATTTGCCCATCTCTATTCAGGACGCCACATGCAGGTGGCAGAACAAGCAAAAGGGGGCCAAGGAACAGTGGGCAGCCAAAGCCATGTCATCAACTGCTACTACCTGAACAGATGATGTGGAAAGGCTTGGTGCAGGCTTGCGCACAGGTAAAGTAAAGTTTGGTCCACACACACATACAAGCTCTGGTCCTGAATATGAGCATTTCCAATTTGCTGGCCTTTGAAATGCTTCCTTTCAGGCTGGTGGAGATGGAGAGCTTAAAGATTTGATGACGGCAGCTGTCCCACAGTATGAAGTTCCCAGCCGTCACTCCTTTTCCAGGCAGGCAATGCCCATCCTGCACCAACAGAATGTGGACAAAATTAAATGTGCATTGCGCAATGTTATCAGTTGTGCATCAGAAGGTGCATCAGAATGCTACTGTGGAAAGAGCTAGGCAACTGCTCCTGGCGACAAGTCACGTCAAGTTTATCACTTTTTTAACTAACAAACTGGACATCCATTTAAAAGATCAAACACCTCCAGGCACTGCAAGAAATTGCCTTCGATGAGAGCTGTAAAGTCTGCAAAGAACTACCTACTCTGTGAAGTGAGAAGAGCTCTCTAGCGTGAGAAGCAATCCAACTGTGTGCCTCCCCAATGTCTAGTGCCTCCCCATGAGAGAGAGAGATCAGCTGACTGGGACGCCGGCATCAGCTGATGCTCTCCCTACATCCACTGGAGGAGATTGCTGAGGTTATCAGTGAGTATGCAGTCAACTGTGAACAAACAAACTGAAGGCACTTGCATAAGTGGGAACGATTCGTGAGTACCGTACCATATTTATTTATATCTTACTGGACTAGCTGAACACTACATAAGGACATATTTTACATTGGACATTCTTCGTGTTATAGTGGAGATACTCTGTGGTACAAATTTACTCACGCGCCTATTGCATTCCATCACTGTGCAAACAGGAGGTCATTTTATATCAGTTTTTTTCCTTTTTGGAGGTAATGACATTAATGGAGACAGTTCAATAGAGTTTTCATGGACAACTATGGACATTTATCTTTGATACAAGTAAAGGCAATAGTAAAACCTATGTATTTTTGAAAGCAGACAACCATGTGATGCAATTGGCAATTAACATCTTGAAACAAACACAAATTATTAAACAAAATGTGCACTGAAAATGCCTTGATAAAGTAGTTTTTTACATAAAACTCACATTGAAGTGGAGGTTTAAGCACAAATAGGGATTAAAAAACAACACAAAGTGAGCAGATTTATATATACTACAATACACAACATGAAGAATTTACACTCCCTAAAATGCTAAAACAAAAACCGTGACAGACTTGGTTGCTATCCACGATTTAGTTTAACAACATATAACGCACAAAATAAAAAGCTTCCATTCTAAATCTCATTTTTCCAGAAATCCCCATGTAAACGAGAACAACTTTTAAATTCATACACACCACCATCTTCATGCAACTTTGCAGCAAAGGGCAATAGAATTAAAAAATTGCATGAAAATTCTAAATTTTCTTGAAAATATATACAATTCCAGAATACTTATATAAGGAAAACAAACTTTTCTTAAAAAAAGCAAGATATGAGATCATACATACCCCACATGTGTATATTCATCAAAATATACAGCAAAGGGAACATTAACTCCACAGGGGACACCAAACTATTTTTGTAACTTTATGGACACGTTATAGCCTCAAAGTCAATTTATGCAAAAAAAACTATCACCACCAGATTGTACTGAGAATGGGGGTTCCCCAGATGGACCTGATAGCGTCAAAATCCAACTCTCAGCGTCCCCTGTTTTGCTCCCTGTACAAGAAGGAGAAACCGGTATTGGTGGATGCACTCTCCTTCAACTGGACAGGCCGATTTTTTTATTTATTCCCACCATTTCCCCTCATTCCGAGAGTGTCACAGAAGATCAGGAGGGAGAAGTCATAGTCGTAATTCCATTTTGGCCGAAAAAGGGCCTGGTCCCTCTTCTCCTGTCTTTGGGAATTTTGGATACTCCCTCCTCGGAAGGACTTTCTACTCCAGAATGGGTTCCTTCACCCCCAACCCAGCACCTCTCCATCTGGTGGCCTGGAAGCTGAAAGGGGGAATCTAAGAAGGTCAGGTTTTTCAGATGAGGTTATTGACACTTTATCAGCCTCTAGGAAACCAAAGACATTTAAAGTCTACCAACATATCCGGGGAATTTATAAGCAGTGGTGCCTGTCAAAAAGAGCTTCCTCTACTCAAGTGCCTTCCCTCCATCAATTTCTGCAGGATAGCTTAAAGAAGAGCCTGAAGTTTAACACGCTGAAAGTCCATTTCGGGGCCATTAATTCTTCCTTGAGTGGAATATTCTCTGAAAATCTGTTAGTCAGGAGAGTCTTCAGGGGTCTGAAAAGTTGAAGCCTCCAGGTATGTCACCTCTACCATCTTGGGATCTTTCTATTGTATTTCGGATATTCCCCTTCACCTTCTCTCTTGGAAGTCTTCCTGGTGGCCATTTGTTCTGCAAGGAGGATTAATGAAATTAAGACCTTCTCCTGTAAGAAGCCGTATCTGAGAGTTATAGAGGACTGTATGGTTCTTCCTGCAAGGCCAGGTTTCTACCAAAAATACCTACTCAATCAACATTAAACCAAGAAATTTTCCTTCCGGTCCTGCCCCAGAAGAAGAGCAAGGAAAGCTTCAAGCCTTGGATGTCAAAAGATTAGTGCTTTCCAAGTCTCATTCAGTGCTGCCGTAGGACGACCAAGAACATCGCAATTTGCTCACCAAAATTTTTGTTTCCTGTAGTCTGTAGGCAGCACTTATATCCCCACACCAATAAAAAGTACTTATTGCTAAATAGAAAAAACATGTGTGTTCATTGTCTCAGGGGTATTTTAACGGGAGTCAGCCTGCCCCAATCTCTATTGATAATTAATTAATTGTTATCTTCTGTCCAATAGGAGTTAGTGATACTTAACCCATTCAGTGCTGCCTACGGACTACAGGAAACCAAAAATTTCAGTTAGCAAATTTCAATAATATCCATATATGAGTAGAAACATTGCCTGTGATTCTTTTTTCATTTAGACTATTTTAACGTTTAGACACCCAGTTTTCCACAGAGCATGTGTCTAGTAGGTGAGTGTTAATTATTTGTGCCACTTCTTTTTCTATTCTATGCATTGGAATTATGCTTATTCCTGGAATACGCCTTTAACACAGAGTGGGCCTTTAACTGCTGTGACATCAATTTTTTCTACTCAATTTGTTTTAACCCCTTCCCGCACCTTGATGTGATTATATGTGATAGGATGTGGGTAGTTCCAGCACCTTGACGTAGAATCCCGTCATGGCGATTGCCCGGGCTCAGAAGATGAGCCTGTGCGATCACTGCAGGAACCAGGCAATACACGGTAGCCAGGATCCCGCATTAACAGTCTATAGGCTATTTAACCCTATAGACGCCACAGTCGTAGTGCAGGGCACGGAGGTGCCGATTGTTGCCATGGCAGCCCTGACCCACTATCTAACAGTGCAGCTTTTCAGCCTATGCAAAATACATAGGCTGACTATGTAATATGCTGCAATGCATCAGTATTGCAGCATATTACAATGAACAAGTCATCAAATGACAAAATAAAACAGTGAAAAAAAGTTTTAAAAAAAGTGCAATTAAAAAAATTATTAAAAAAAAGAATAAAAGTCCCATCCCATGCAATAATCAAATAAATCATAAACAAGTGAAAATCAACCTGAAAAGTGGATCTCATCCACAAAAAAAATAATCCCCCATATGTCCAAATTCCAAAAAACTTTAACATTTTATAACCTGTAAAATGTGACAATGCATATCTGCTATCAATGGCGCCTCTTTCCCTTATATGCATGGCCATGTGCCCATATAGCAGTCACCACCTCATATGGGGCTTCCTCATACTCGGGAGAAATTGGTTATCAAACTTTGTGGAGATTTTTGTAATTTAATACTTTTAAAATTTTTTGGTCAAAATGAATGTATTGTCTAAAAAAAATGACAGCTTGTAAATTACACCTCCATTTTGTTTTAACCCATGTGAAACACGGTTAACATACTTCTTAAAGTTGATTTTTCACACATTGAAGGGTGCAGTTTCTATTTAGGCCTCTCAAAGTTACTTAAAACTGACCAGGTGCCTCTAAAAAACGGTTTTCACAATTTTTATAAAAAAGAGAAAAATTGCATCCACAATTCTGAACCTCCTAACAACCTAGAAAAGAGAGAGGATGCATAAAAAGCCAGACTGATATAAACCAGACATGTGGGAAATGTTAGCTATAAAGTTACTTGGATCCTATGACTACCGGTCTGAAGAGCAGAACATTTTGTGAGACGGGTAACTGCCTAATTATTCCCACCATTTTTCAGCCCTCAAGCTCTTACTAGCCCCATTTGACAGCCATTTTTGGGTGTTAAAATTCAGATCCTCATTAACTTCAATGTGGTTCTTGTTTGACTCAAAGTTTTATCTGAAGTTCGGATCCCAAATTTGTCTGCAAAATTTGGGCGAACCCATTAAACTCAAATTTACCTGCTTATTTCTACTTTAGATGCCTATATGTTGGGCTCTATATTACCTTGAACTATGGTTCTGGTATCAGATTAACCCCTTACCGACATGTGACGTATTAGTACATCACATGCCGGGTCCCGGTGCATGGAGAGGGCTCGCGGGCCGTGCCCTCTCCATAGCCTGTAAGTCTTTGCTGCATCTTGCAGCAAGCGCTTACCGGTAACACCTGCGATCGGAGCCAGCACCGATCGCGGGTGTTTTGCTGCTGATCGCCGCCGCAAAGCTGCCAGAGGCTTCAAAAAGATGGCGGCGCATGGGCGTCGCCATCTTTCCAAGGATCGCTGCTCCCCGTGATGTCATCGGGGAGCGACGATCCGTCGCCATGGTAGCGTCGGGTCTCCAGTATATGATAGGATTGTACAGACACCCTAGGGTTAAAGTAAAAATAGTAAAAATAAAAAAAATAAAAAAATTATAATAAAAAAACCTAAAAATTCAAATCACCCCCCTTTCCCTAGAACTGATATAAATATAAATAAACAGTAAAAATCATAAACACATTAGTTATCGCCGCGTCCGAAAATGCCCGATCTTACCAAAATATGATAACGGTTTTTCACTGCGTTTAACCCCGTAACGGAAAATCGAAAATGGCACTTTTTAAAAAAAAAAAATTAAAAATTCTATAAAGAGTGATCAAAAGGTCGTACAGACCTAAAAATGATAACATTGTAAACATCATCAAAATCCGCAAAAAACGGCACAACCCACAGCTCCATACACCAGTATAAAAAAGTTATTAGCACCAGAAGATGGCAAAATCCCCCACCAAAAAATTATGTACAGGAGGTTTTAATTTTTTTTAAATGTATGAAAACATTATAAAACCTATATAAATTTGTTATCCCCGTAATCGTACCGACGCAAAGAATAAAGTAGACCTGTCATTTGGGGCGTACAGTGAAATCTGTAAAATCCAAGCCCACAAGAATATGGCACAAATGCGTTTGAAGTGTAATTTGTTACGCAGAAAATAAGCTGTCATATAGCTCTGTACATGGAAAAAGTTACAGATTTTTGAATGTGGGGAGTGAAAAATGAAAACGCAAAAACTAAAAAGGTCTGCGGCGGGAAGGGGTTAAAGATGAGAATCTCATCTTCAAAATCACACCAGACCTGATGTGATTCTTTGGGCTTCAGAACTGGAGATACAGACAGAATTTTTTAAAGCAGGAATCTGATCTTTATCTGCAGCTTACATTATCAATTATCACTTTACCTGCTCATATCTTTAGCTTTATAGCTCACAGAAACACAAGCCTGATGCTTGTGTGAAATATGAAAAGTAAATGCCACATAAAATATGAATATAAGCAAATATTAAAGTTATTTAAACAATGTTCGACTCGGATCATCTGTTTTATGGTTAGTTTTATTTGTGAAGTACATCAATGTTCTTTTGGGGAGAGAACTGTAGTTTTAATATAATTTACCATTAGCCTTTTATTAAAGCACTTTAGTTAAAAGACTACAGATGGGGAAACAGTGTAAATTGCATGTATATATTTTTTTAATCACTAAGTATTATAAAATTGTGTGCATTTAAGTATAAACATAATGCACCACTTAATAATTACCCAAGCCATTGCGTGAATGCAGTTTAATGTAAATGCATATGTAACAATGGGCGTTAATGGATTTAACTACTCTCGTCTAAGGTGTTGGTATAATAATGTATAATTTTGTACGTCTTGTAAATGACGACAGATGGGAGCTCAGTTGTATACATTATATTAAACCGCAACACATTGAAAGATGAACCATGGAGCAGAATACAGGAAATGTGATTAAAAAACATTAGGATTAAAATAGGTCATTCTGTCTAAAGACTCAATTCTAGATTTGAGATGTAAAATCCTACTGGAAATCCATCTGTGAAGAAAATATATCTTCACCAGTACATGGTATGAAATCCTACAATTGTTTCCCACCCACTCAAAAGAGCAATAAGTATACAATGTTTCCATGTTTTCATAAAAAATGAAAAACCTGCTAGGAGGGGTGCAAAGGGGGTTGTTGCTCTGGCCCAGGCACAGGTTGGGGCCCACCAATGTTTTGTTAATGCCTGCTATCATGCACTGGAGGGGTGATCCTTTGGACTACATTCAAGTGCAATAACTCCTCTGCTGTAGTACCCAGATAATTATTGTGTTCATTAGGAGGCAGCATCCCTACTATTGTAAGCGGCTTTATATGGCTCTGATCTGACAGCGTGCACTGGGGATTCCTTCAGGCGTCACTGGAAAAATTTGGATTCGGTGGGTGCTATCTGAACGCAATAATGTCGTTATATAGTAAACCATCCGTGACAGTGACTAATGCAGGGCTTCACTCTACTAAGTTTTATCTATCAAATGGTACCCGACAGGGATGTCCCCTGTCACCCCGTATTTTCAATTTATATATTGAGTCACTAGCGCAAACTATTAGATTGGATAAGGAAATCAAGGGAATTACCACCAAGTCGGGTATATATACTATTGGATTATATGCAGATGATGTGATTATTACCCGCCAAGAAACAATGAGATCCATATCTAGACTGAGGGTGGTTCTGGATGAGTATGTGGAGGTCTCCCTTTATAAATTGAGAAAAAAAAGTCTCAGATTCTCTTGTTGCATACCTCTAAGACTGAATCACTTTTTTACATAATTTTGTCTATTGGCACACCTCTTTTTCTCTTTGAATATTTTGTGGCCTCGCTTCCAGACGTGCTAGCACTCTCCCCTTCCTGGTCTCTAAAAATCAGCTTCTTGACTACCACCTCTTGAAATTCCAGGAAAGTTCCCCTCTGGCCGGCATATCAATGCAGCACAAAAGCATTATACAATGCCATCTGCATGATGTGCACGGCCAGCTTCTTGTACCACACCCTCGACTTCCGCATGGCATTGTATGGCTGAAGCACCTGGTCCGACAAATCCACCCCTCCCATGTACTTATTATAATCCAAAATACAGTCCGGCTTGGGGGCTTCTGCACTGGTACCTCGTACATGGGCAGGGCTGATGCTGTGCCCATGTATTGTTGTTAGGTACAAGGACAAGAGGGATGTCCTTGTACTAACACACAATACTGAGTCGCTGCTTAGTGCTCGGCTCTCATGCCTTCTGAGCTTTTCCCCTAGCAGCGACTTAGGGAGACCTCTCTGATTTTTCCTAACAGTGCCACATGCCGCAGTTTGTCTGGAAGCGAGGCACTTAAACAGGGTAATGCTAAAAATGATCCAGGTAGAGGTGGTAGCCCTGGTCCAATAATGGGTGCACCAAATCCCACACTATCTTTCCAGCTATTCCCAGGAAGGGGGGGCATTCAGGGGGCACTATCCTAGAGTCCTTCCCTTCATATACCCTGAAAAGTGTACCCTGATGCACTCTCACACATACACTCTCATACATCTTCACGCCATACCGTGCCCTCTTATTGGGCAGGTACTGGCGGAACTGAAGTCTCCCTTTGAAATGTACCAGGGACTCGTCCACTGTTATGTGCCTCTTTGGAGTATACACATCCATAAATTGGGCACTCAGGTAGTCTAATATGGGTCGGACCTTATAGCCTATCTAAGGGGTTCATCTCTGGGGTGGGACACTAGAATGTCAGCAAAAGCAGGAACTCATTGGATGGCTTCAAAGCGCCATCACTTTCATGTCATGCGGAAACATCGGGGTGTGGACAGAATGTCTGTGCTCAATAATCCTAATAGAGGGCTTTGATCGAGGTCCCATAGATATACTATGCCCCCATACTTCCAATCTCTGGCGCACTTTAACAGGGGCCACCTGTAGGGGTGCGCCATAAAAGGAAGTGGGTGTGTGGGCAATGTATTGGGCAGCGTAGAGAGTAGTAGTGGGACAACATCAAACGCTAATAAGCTTCCTCAGTAAAAAAAAAATTAAAGTAGTCCATGGTCCTGGCCTGCCGGTCTCTGTGTATCCCAGGGCTGGCCGTAAAATAGGGACCTGAGCGGGCATAACTATGGGGTCACCAGGGTGGTAGGGCTCAGCAAGTTCCAGGGCAACCCAGCAGAAGTACCCGGGCACTCCAGAGGAAGTCCGGGGCACCCAGCAGGCGGAATCCAGCGGGCACTAGGGCTACTACTGAGTATACAAAAGTAAAATGCGCCTTCGGGGGTTCCTCTAGTCGCTTTGTGAGGACGAGGAAGACAAAATAAAACTCTCCCCAATTGCTGATCCGTATCGGAGGCCAATAAAACTTAGACCTCCAAATCAGATAAGTCTTTGGGACATGAAGGGGGGGGATAGTATTGCAACCACTACACTACAACTAACTCCACTCACTACTACACGCCTTCTCTCCTCACAACGCCTTCTCCTCCTACAACGCACCTTCCTCCTCTCACAAGTGCCTTTCATCCACCAACACGCTTTCTCCAAACGCCTTTCTCTCCACTACCAGCTATCATTCGCCACCAACCACAAGCCTTCTCTCCATCTAAACGCAGTATCCTCCTACACAACTGACTTCTCCCCTCACAACGCCTTCTCCACCACTAAGCCTTCTCCTCTCACAAAGGCCTCTCTCCTACCAACGACTTCTCCCAACACACGCTTACCCTAGCCCTTCTCACCCATCAAACGCCTTCTCCTCCTCAATAAGCTTCTCACGCAACTCTCATAATTTAAAGCCTCTCCCATGCTACACATTCCCTCCCACACACTACGACTTCTCTCTCCACTAAACGCCTTCTCCACCCACTAACGCTTCTCCTCCACCTAAACGCCTTCTCCTCCAATAAACGCCTTGCTCCCACTGAGAAGCATTCTCTCCAGATAAAGTCGCCTCTCCTCCACTAAACGCCTTCCACCACTAAACAGAACACTGCTCCCTAACGATCCTCTACGCTTCACCACCTAACGGATTCACCATAACGCTTGGCTAATAATACCTACCTCCAAACGCCTTCTCCACCACACGACGCTCTCCTCAACCACACGCCTTCCTCTCCACCACCACGCCTTCGTCTCCACTAAACTCTACTCCAAACAACTCAACACTTAAAGTGCGGTTTGGGGGAAAGGGAATACAGATGATGGGGGGATAGTTACAGGGAAGTGGGCATTACACTGGGAGGGGGATGGTGGGATGGGTTGTAGATAGTTTGTTTTCACTTACAGGACAGATCTAAAACCCTCTGCTCTCAACACTACCAAACGACAGAATGGCGGCGTTGGAGAGCATGGAGGGTGGTGTGGGTCGCCCGCCACAGTCACTGATCGTGTGAATTGGCCAGTCTGACCAGGCGGGCCAATCACAGCGATCTACACAAAACACAATCAGAACGGTCCTGTGATGTCAGAGGGGGACGTCCCCTCGCATCAGGCCATGCGCCGGGTTTTGTCATCCCCGTTCACGACGGGATGACGTCACTTAACCGGAGCCGCCAGCCTGCAGCCTACGATCGCTGCAATTGGCCGTGTCGTGAAAGACGGGCCAATCGCAGCTGGCTCGACATAAGACGACATGACAGGTCCGTGGATGTCAGAGGGTGGGGATGTCCCCCGTGATCCCGCCAGTCTCTTCATACAACAGAGGGGGGTTTTTGCGTTTGACAGAAAACCCCCAACCGCTAAATAACCAGGGTCGGTGATTGCTGCCACCCAACCATGTCATTTGCCCGTGGACAAAAAAAGGTGAAAAAAAAAATCAAAAAAAATAATAAAAGTATTAAAAATTCAAATCACCCCCCTTTCCCTAGAACGGATATATAAAAAATAATAAACAGTAAAAAAAACACAAACATATTAGGTATCGCCGCGTCCAAATGCCCGATCTTAATCAAAATAATAAAAAAGTTAAAAAGGTGCGGCGGGGACTTCTGAGGCGGGAAATGCGCCCAAATGTCCCCTCAACACTCGTGTACCAAAGTATGAAAAAGCTATTAGCGTCAGAAATGGCAAAAAATTTTTTTCTTTTGTACACATTCGTTTAATTTTTGAAAAATGTATTAAACACAATAAACCTAATAAATTTGGTATCACCGCGAGATCGCACCGAACCAAAGATAAAGCTGAGGTGTTATTTGAGTGCACAGTAAAGTCGAAAAAACTGAGCCCACAAGAACGTGCGTTTTTTTTCAATTTTTCCACATTGGAATTTTTTTTCAGCTTCGCAGTACATGGCATGTTAAAATAAATAACTTACGGGAAAGTAAAATTTGTTACGCACCAAATAAGCCTCACACAGGTCTGTTATGTAAAAAATGAAAAAGTTATGGATTTTGATGAAGGTGGGAGAGCGAGAAATGAGCCGAAAAACACCCTGCGTCGTTAAGGGGTTAAAGGGATGATAATAGATTTCTTGCAGAATAAGCGGTATCTATATGAACCGTTGGTTATAGATGTGAAGGAAATCGAGCAGCTAAAAGAGAATAAATATTGTGCTGCACTATTGAATTATAAATCAAACTTGGGGTCACAAGTGAGTCTACTGTCATTCTGTGCCTTTGATGTAAATGAAAAGTTGTTGACCACTTTTTGTGAGACAGTAGTAATGGGTATATTATTATACGGGGCTTGTGTTTGGGGTTCATGTTTGTCTGTGGAGAAACAACTAAATGTAAAAAAATAATAAACAAATATAATTGTTGTTCAAAGGAGTGAACACGTGGCACCTGATGCTAGAGATTATGGGAAGATTGATGGTGTTCGGATCAACTGGTGGAATAGGTTAGTCTAATAGGTTGAATCTGGCGGGCTGCAGCGTCTCCCGTGACCCGCAGTGGGACACTGGCGGTGTAAGGAACAATAGAAAAGTAGTTGCAAAAAACGCAGGTATATAGGTGCGCGCTGCCCCTAGCTGTAACAGTAAAGTCCAATATGTGTGTTAAAGGCTTTATTTTTATGGATGACGCGCTTCGAGGTGAATTGTCCCCTTCCTAAGGTCCAAAGGCAACAAACACTAAAAAACATCAGACAAAATAAAAAGGCATCATAAATAAATGGGTACAAAGAAAGGCGTAAAATTGTGGTGGCGAATAGAAGAGTGAAACCAAATCAGAAATACATATAGGATATAAAAAATCACTCCAATATATAAAAATTAACTTAAATAAAATGCATAAATAATAATAAATAAATAATTGTTGTAAGGGTGGATGGATAGGAAACATGTTATTCCATCCTGTACATAAAAAATGTAATCGGATGTTGACAAATCAGTCTCACTCCCTTACAGTCTCACTGTAAATTATTACAGTCGCGGAGGAGTAGCTTTGTCGACTAGTTCATAGAAATGAAAAGTCGAAACGATAGATACAAAAATTAATTTGTGCCAAGCTCTCTCCACTTGATGTACAATGTGGATCAACCCTTTCACTGCATTTCTGGAAATTTTGTCACGTTATTGACCAGAGCAATTTTTACAATTTTGACATCTACAAATTAACCCAAAATGACAGCAAAAAGAATTATTCTAAACCTTAACTAACCATATATTTTCTGAAAGCAAACATGTAAAATTGAACAATCAACATTTATAAAAATTACATAAAATTTGACTGTAATAGCAAAAAACATTTAATTTCATATCTCCTAAATATAAAAGATAAACATGTGTAGAGTTCAGAGATGCCTCATAGTCTTATGTTGACATAAATACATCATCATAATATCACTAAAATTGAAATAACTAAATACAGGCAGTCCCCGGGTTACATACAAGATAGGGTCTGTAGGTTTGTTGTTAAGTTGAATTTGTATGTAAGTCGGAACTGTATATTTTATCATTGTAATCCCAGACAGAACGTTTTTGGTCTCTGTGACAATTGGATTTTAAAAATGTTGGGTTGTCATAAGAATGAATATTAACACTAAAGCTTCATTACAGACACATTTTATAACTGTTATTTCTGTTTTTTGTAGCCTACGACTAAAGTACAATAAATAACCAATATTCGATGGTCCGTTTGTAACTAGGGGTCGTATGTAAGTCGAGTGTTCTTAAGTAGGGGACTGCCTGTATCTGCTTTTCAGGTAGAAATTTTAAGACAGTCACAATCTGCAAAATATAGCAATAAAACATTATTAAAAGCAAACGCAAACCTAAAACCTATATATTTTTTTTAAAGCCGATAACCAGACAATTTAATTTGCCTACATTAACAGTTGACAGCCTGTACCGCCCTCATGTAACTTTGTGAAAAACACAAATTATTTTTAAAAATGCATTGAAAATGCCATTAAAACAAAATATTTACATAAAACTCACATCAAAGTGGAGTTTATTGAACAAATAGGCATTTAAAATTAATTACACAAAGTGAGCCAATTCATTTATTTTGTAATACACAACATCAACATGAATTTACTCTCCCAAAAATGCTAAAACAAAAAAACCATGACATATGAAATCCAAAAATCTGTTGAAAAATATATTACACAAACAGTAAGCTCCTATTCTCTCAAACTTTGTTTTTCAGAAATCACTGCCTACCATACAAATATAACTTTTAAATTCATACACACTACCACCTTCATGCAACTTTGCAGCAAACAATAATAAAATGCAAAAATTACATGCAAATTAAAATTTCTTTTAAAATATGTACATATCCAGAATACTTGTATAAAGAAAATATACTTTCCTAAAAAAAAGAGGATTTGAGGAGTTCATACGTACCCCACATGTGTATGTGCACCAAAATATGCAGCAAAGGGGGCGCCAAACATTTTTTGTAGATAATTGCACTGAGCTTCACACAGAAATATTACTATATGCTCCCTTACCAATGGTAACCCAAATACAAAACTATATATCCATAAACCAAGCTAATGAGATAACAAAAGTCACTTTTAGATGTGCACCAATGTATTAGCCGCACAATACTGAGCCCTCCGCAGTTCATAAGAAATTGAGTAAGAACGCCGTCACATAGGTATAAATAATGGAGGATGGTGTAAAATAAAAACTCTATTCAGGGACATGTGTGTTTTACATGTTGCACATTTATGGACATGTTCTGGGTTGAGGTTTTATTATGTAGTCATACTAGGTGAAGAGGATCGATAGTTTTTTTTACAAAATTTGAGTAAAATAAACAATCACAAAATATAATGCAATCATAGAATATGTGTGTTCTCAGAGTGTTCTGGATAGAGGAGGGTTAAAAACATGAACCTTAGTTGATAGTTTCCCTTATCAAAATTTAGTAACTATAAAGTCAATATTTTCATTATCTGTGAGGTGCAGGCATATCCTGTGTGCAGAATCCTCCACATTCTCCCAGCAGCCGGATGGCTAAGAATCTGAAAGAGGGTACACACTTCAGAGGGTTATATCTCCTGCTCTGTGTCACCTTGAAACTCACTAGAATCTTCTCTTTCATATGAATTTAACTTTGTGCTTCTAAGTTTTAGAAAACTGTAGATATTAAATGTTAAAGTCCCATTGGCAGCAATTTTTATATATAAAAATTACACCCGAAGTTCTCATTTTAAACTTAAATATATCCGATTCTCTGACACCTAGAAAAAATATTTTAGAAGAAATTCTCCTCTTTCATATGAAAAAAAGAAGTTTGCAAGATGCACTTGTATGGTTTTATATGCATTTTATATGTGTTTTTATATCATTTTTAATATACATATGTTTGTGTACGGATTGTGACACATTCTTTTCTTTTCAGGGGTAATAAATTATTATTATTATTATTGGGTTGACTGTGTCACAGAGGTCAGTATTGGGGCTACTTCTTTTTATGATTTTTATTGATGATCTCTTATAGGGTTTACAAAGTTGAAGTTCTATATTTGCAAATTTTACTAAGTACTGTAAAGTAATTAATACAGAGTGGGATAGTATAACATTACAGAGGGATTTATGGAAACTGGAAGCCTGGGCAGACAAATAGCAGACAAGGTTTAATTTAGAAAAATGTAAGGTTATGCACTTGGGTTGGGGAAATTAAATTATAATTATTTGTTAAATGATAAATTTCTTGGGAAAACATGGATTGGTGGATAGTAAACTCACTTTTGGTGAAAAGAGCCAGGCATGTGCTGCTAAAGAAAATACAATTGTGAGATATATCAAGAGATGAATAGATTCTCAGGATAAGGATCATAATGAGCCTTCGTCTGGGGGTGACGAAGGCTCAGTTGGAGCCGCAACGCGCGTCGGGAGGGGCAGTCGTCCCGGACAGTGGAACACCCTACTCCATCACCTGGTAAGGACTGACATCTACATAACCCGGGATCACCTAGACTTGTGTTTCATCCGCCACATAGGCACTATACCTACCTATCAAACTATTTATTATGGTATCCTTAGAGCCTTATCTATTACATCTCAGTTCCTCCAATTGTATCGATATTTATATGTAAGGTTTCCCCTTATGTTCCGTTGGTGTACGACTGCAATATTTCTGTGTTCCACAGCTGTGTGTGTCTCGCATCTTGTTTTGTGTACCTAATTGTTCCACATCATGTTTTTTAATACATTTCATCAATAAATATTCACTCTTTTATTCATTTGTTGCGATAGTCTTTCTTCCCTTCCCTCTTCTGGGGGATACCTTTGGCTCAATTACGCCCCACACTGTACATTTTAGTGTAGCCATTTATTGTGGCCAGACTAAGGTACTAAGACCAAATCCAGACTAAGATAAAACTGTGCAATAATCAGGCTTATATTCAGTATGCCTGGTATGCCACACCAGTGACGTGAATGTATTATCTCAGAATAGGGAAACTTATCATTAACACAGATTTAGATAAATTTGTGAACGTTTAAAACAAAAGGCCTTTTATGTACATATCTTTGAGATCAACTCAGGAAAAAATTGGCATAAAATAAAATTGTTGCATCAATATAGTTGCAGCAATAACCACACACACTTATCATCCACAGGATTGGTGATAAATGAATACTTATTCCCTTATCCGGGAACACACGACTTTAACTAACCAAGTTTTTTGATTGATGTTTGCAGTGAGGCCTTAGTGGTCACATTGTTATTATATTGTAATGATTACATAAATGTTGGTATTAGTACTATAGAAATAATCAAGCAGATTTTCTAAAAGTTATAAGTTTTAAGATTTATGTAATTTAGATCAAGTCCATCTAGTACCATCACAACTTTATTTATGAAAAACCCAAGAGATTAATTTCTTAATTCAGCTACACTTTCTCAGGGATATATATAAAAAATAAAGCACGTACAAAGCACAGCCAGCTGTGAATTCCAAATCATTAAATAGGTTAATTGTAAGGCATTTTAAATATATGATCTTTTGGGTATTGAAGCTGCACTAAATGAAAGGAAATTAAAATGTTGTTTGTGACCCTGTAAATAGCACAATGTGGTCCCACAGAGATTACAATTACAACAAAACGGTAAAGTTTATGAGCTAATTTAAACCAATGTACAGAATACATTTTTCTTACAATCTATCTATTCTTTTATATTATGTTTTCAGTATATAATTGAAGACAATAAAGCTAATAAAGGAAAACTAATAATTGGAAAACTAAAACAATCTTACAATAATGGCTTTGGTATTCTATTTACATGATACAATAGAACAGTTTTTCTGCCAGCTGGTTTGGGGACTCCTAACAGATGACATTATTATACAGTTAGAGTTAATGAGTTTGTCTGACTTTCATATAAAAATCTAAAGGGAAGGACGTGGGAGGCTGTAAAAAGAAATAAACAAGCACTTACTTCTTCTGGCAGGCTCGGTCTTCCATGTGGCGGTCCGTTGCAGCTGTGCCCCTGTTTGTTAAAGGGGTTATCCGGGTGTTAAAAAAATACTGAGGGGCGGGTTGGGGTGGGCTAGTTAAACATAATAAACATGTACTTAGCTCGTCCGGCGCTGCCGATGTCCCGCGCCGCGGTCCGTCTCCTCTGCGGGCCGGTTTGTATACAGGGGCGCACAGGGAGATTCCGGCCAGCCGGAAGTTCCCATCCGACTCCATCTCCCAGCGCTTACAACGCTGAGAGATTGGAACGGATGGGAGGAGCTGGCCACATCCAGGACCGGAAGTTCCCTGTGCGCAGCTTCTGTGCCCTTGTAAACAAACAGCAGCATGGATCAGACAATCCGCAACGTGGGACATCAGCGGCACCATCAGCGGAGCCGGAGGAGTTATGAACATGTTTAATATGTTTAACTAGCCCACCCCAGCCCAGCCCCAGTATTTTTTAACCACCGGATAATCCCTTTAAAAGGGTCATGGCAACTTCAAACTACCTGCCACACACACCTGACCTCTTTTCCAGCACTTGATAACCCCTTTAAGGCTTAGAAAGCGATTTGCAATCTATAGTGAATAGTCCAAATAAATGGTGCAGTGTGTCTAATTGCATTAAGCACAAAAAAGCACAATAAACAAGATGACATTTGTAGTTTTAACTAAATGCATGTAATTTCATATGTTGGGTATTTCTTCAGTTGTCCACTAAATAAAAATTAATTAAAAAAAATAATAAAATACTATTAATGTCTTTGATTCAGACCCAGTTATTGTCATAGCATTATAAGAAGCAATGGCAAAACCACACACCTTTCTATCACTCTCATTAAAAATCTAGATAGTGACGTTTTTGACGGCTTTCAAAGTTTTATTTTAGAGAACACAAATAGTCACTCAAGGCACAATAAGCGCAATAAGCCAAGTTTTCACCATGCAGGGGGTAGATGAACAAATATGTCATATACTACTGAAGTGCCTAAACTCTCATAGAAAATGCAATAATGCGTAGAATAGATCATCATCCCACTCAGGGGAAAGTAAAATGCTTTTATTATCACTCGATTTAACAGCGAACAACATAACAAATTAATACTTAGGGAGCTTGGACAGGCAAAGGGGACAACACAAAATGGTACGGGGAGAGGGGATTTACAGATCCAATAAGTCAATCTTAACTGCTATGTCTTGCACACATTAACCATAAAGAAGATGCTCTAATCTTCCAAATACCTATTTGTTATGGCGCTAGTATAGCCATCTGATTCATCAATTGTATATAATCGTTTAGGGCCACCATGTTTTCTGTAAAGCCTCCATGCTATCTTCCCTAGTTGCGGATTTCTTGATGGCTTCAATTTTGAATCCAGTTTAAGTGGTATTTAACAATTTTAATTTTGAATCAAGCTATTGCGGAATTTGACAATTTACATTCTGAATCCAGCTAATGTAGCATGTGACTTAATTTAAATCTCTAAATACTTGTTCAGACGCTGGCACAGCCAAGTTTTATGGGATTCTAGTCTTGTTCAGCTTCATGTGAAGAATGAAGTTTGGCTGTGGAATTGGTAGATATTGATCTCTGCGATTACGATCTCATCGGTGCTGAACACACTTGCAGCTTGGCAGGATGGAACCTCCAATGCATAGATGGCAAGCTCCACTCACATATGATTTTCTGACCCAGAAATTGAATGGAAGAAGCCATCTTTCAGCACCATGTGAGTCAAATTGTGCTTGCGCTGGTTGTAGCTTGTTGACCATGACTTCGAAGTGCAATTTGTAATGCAGAAAACAAGCCCTCATACAGCTCCTTAAATGGAAAAATGTAAAAAGCTATGGGTTTTTGAAGGTGGGGAGTAAAAAATTAAAATGCCAAAACCCACAAAGTCCTGGTCGTTAAGGGTTAAATAAGTGGAGTTTGTGTATTCATAGATTGAATCTGTGATTTTGAATTGTGTAGATGAGTTCTAGAAAGGTCCTTTTTCCAGTGTCACAATTTAAATATTTTTTTTTCTTTCGATCGTTGACTGGCCTTCTAATTGGGAGGAGGGATTAATGTACACAGGTGATAAATTAAGGTCTAGCAACTCAGTTTGGAGCTTGCTCATTTTGGATTGTGCTTCTACATTGCTTGTGGAAATATGTGGAGTTTAAACAACCAGAGTTCATAAAAGGAGGAATCCCCAAAACTATAATTAATCTTCACGTTATATCTCTTGATTTATTCTCTCCTCCCAGTTTTGTAACTAGGACATGGATACCAAGATTTGTGGTATGCTCCAGTACACATTCTGCCGTATGTTTATACTGCTAGAGTAGGAGTTCCAGGTGAATACCGCTGTGACAGATGTGCCCATATTTTTCATCTGGAAGCTCATTTTAGAGATATGTAGGAAGACATTGCACATCTGTGAGCAATCAACAATCTTGAGAGGAGTATTCTGCAAAAAGCAGAATAGAAGTGGAGGTTAAAGAGTCAGGAGGACCAGGTCGGGAGCTGGGTTACTGTAGATAGAGGGGGTAGAAAGAGGTCCAAGAAAAGGAATGTCAATTCTAACTCTGAATACCCAAACAAAATTGTGCAATGATGTGAGGATTTTAGAGTCCGAAATGGCAGTGGCAATGGGAGCAGCCTGGCCAGTAGTAGGGGGGATGGTAGTACAGGAAAGTCAAGATAGCTAGTGGTTGTAGGGGATTAGATAATCATAAAGACAGAATAATTTGTCACCAAGACTGCCCCAACCTAATGGTTTGTTATCTTCCTGGTGCCATTGTTTGGTATGTGGTGGAAACGTTGGATAAATTAATGGGAGGGGTTCCATGTTGGAACCAATGACAGAATAGATGGAAGGTTGGAGGTGTAGGTGGAAGAAATATATATATATATATATATATATATATATATATATATATATATATGTTAAGAAAGTATAGGTACATACATTGTTCAAAGCATATAGTGCGAATATACATTTAGACTCATATTTTACATATATTTAAACCTTAACTAACAAATAAGTTTTACATAGACATAACAAGTAGACAATTTGTGGCTTTTATTTTTCTGTTGGCTGTAATTTGTTGCATACATAGTTAAACAAGTACACTCCGTATTAAGAATGTTACTATATTAGACAGCTTCAAAGTAAGGTCAGTAGTTTCCCATAACTAAGTTGGTATTGTACACATGTCAATTTATTTTCCTACAATGATCTATCCTCTGGTATCTCTATCTCACAAGAAAGAAGGTCTATCTTGCATTACCTCCAAACCCTTCTAGGTCTCTCCCTTCCTTTCAACAGGTGAGATAAGAAATTTCTGTGTTTTCCTTTCCATATGCCTGCAGCCAAGACCCTCAAGTTGAATGAATTGCTGGGAGGGATTTCTTCCTAAGGGCAAGGGTATTCTCAAATATACATTGTTCATAGTATCATAGTATATAAGGCTGGAAGGAGACGCAAGTCCATCAAGTCCAACCTTCAAGAATTAAATAAATGTTTTATAAACGTTTTATCCCCATAACCCGTGATAGTTTTTCTCTCCAGAAAGTCATCCAGGCCTCTCTTGAACATGTACATAGAGTCGGCCATAACAACCTCCTGCGGCAGAGAGTTCCACAGTCTCACTGCTCTTACAGTAAAGAACCTTTGTCTATGGTGGTGGTAGAATCGCCTCTCCTCTAGGCGTAGAGGATGCCCCCTTGTCCTGGTCACAGGCCTAGGTATAAAAAGATCTTTGGAGAGATCCTTGTACTGTCCATTCAGGTATTTGTACATTGTAATGAGGTCTCCCCTCAGTCGTCTTTTTTCTAAACTGAATAATCCCAAATTTTGTAATCTGTCATTGTATTCTAGTCCCCCCATTCCCCTAATAATTCTGGTTGCTCTCCTCTGCACCCGTTCCAGCTCTACTATATCCTTTTTGGCTATAAAGCTGGGATGGGCTGAACCTCAATGGGATGGGGGGCGGCAGTTTTTAGGGGATGAAAATGGCTAGAAGGTTGGGACGGTGTTTAAAACTAGAGACCTGGGGGGAGGGCAACTAACCTTGTGTGCAGGGCCAATGACGGTGTACATAGAGAGACTGGGAAGAGTCATAGTCCATGGGGGAGGGAAGGGGGGCTGGAATGAGATTGGGGAATAAGGACAAAAGGGAATACTGAACAGGAAAAACAATAAGTGTATGTTAACAAATGCCAGAAGGCCTCACAAACAAAATGGAGAACGCGAACTCTTGATGTTGGAGCGGAAATATGATCAGTCTCAGCGAGACATGGCTGGACAGTAGCTAGACTGGCGATGTTACTATAGTATAGTTATAGTCTTTTAGAAAGGATGTATAAATAAAAAAGGTGGAGGGGTTTGTGTTTATATATGAATTCTTGCCTCAAGCCCGTCTTGCGAGATGACATCAGTAACCGCAATGTGGAGTCCCTATGGGGTGGAGATAAGAGGGGGAAAAAGAATAAAAAAATAGTACTAGGGGTTGTTATAAGACTCTAAAATCTAATGGAGGCACAGAGGAAATGCTCATAAGTGATAGGATGCCGGCTTCAAAGCATCCATAGGGGACTTCAATTACCCAGATATTGACGGGGGGCAGAAACTCTGCCAGGGAGTGGAGGTGGCGGGGGGGTGGGGTTTTTTTTTTTCTTGTTTACTTCAAAGGTAGAAGGTCTTGTCAACAACAAAAGACACAATTACCTGTCGCAACTAGTCTGGAGCCAGACAAGAGGTGGGGGCACCTGCTGGACCTGATCTTTGATCAAACTAGTACATGACTAGGGTATTCAAAACTACAGGTTTTTAGTTTTTTTTTTAGGGGGAAACCATGGGGACTAGTGATCATCAATATCATGATTTTGTATTCCGCGACTAAGCTACGGTAGTGAGAAAGGGCAACCAACACTTAACTTCAGGAGGGCAACTTTCATCAACTAAGGGAAGACCTTAAAGCATAGACTGGGATAATGCTTCCAAAGACAAAGCCCCCCCCCAAAAAATGTGACTTTTTCCCATATATTCTGAAAAAGTCCTGTGAGAAAACACATCATTATGGGAAAAAGCATAAAAGGAACAGAATCAAAGCCTATGGGCTAACTAGTCTTGGAAGGAAAGCAATAAGCGAGAAGATTAAAGCGTTTAAGTGCTAAAAGTGAAGTAGCAGATGATGGCATTACAGGATTATAGAGAGAAAAATAAATCCTGTAAAAAGGCAGATAAGGCCGCAAAAAAGAGACTGAGAGAACATATTCCCAGGGAGAGCAGAAAGTAATCCCCAAATATTTTTCAAGTATATAAATGATAAGAAAAACTAAAACACTGCGAGTGTGGGTCCCCTTAGAAATAACATGGGGGTCATGTGGAAGGAGATGAGGAGGAAAGTGGCCAATCTATGAAGGTCGCCTTCTCACTGTCTTTACCAGGAAAATCCCCTGGGTGGAAGGACAACAATGAGGAATAATGAAATTCTTTTTATAATGTCAACAGTTGAACCCCCCCCCAGGGGGGGGGGCAGAGGTACGGCGCGGCCCGCAACCCCAATAAGATAGATAAATAACTGGCCAGATGGCATACACCCCAGGGTGCTGCAGAATTATGTACGGTGCTAGACAGACCGGTATTTATATTTAAAGATCACTGAGGACTGTTATGTTCCACAGAATGGCCGCATAGCAAATGTGGTACCAATATACAAAAAGGATCAAATACTGACTGGAAACTACAGACCGTAAGTCTAAGATGGCTGGGTGGGGGAAAATATTTGAGGGGTTTATTAGAGAGTATCTGGAGTATCTCAACTGTGCATAACCTTATAACACGGTACGCAGCATGGGTTTATGATGAGATCGTCCTGTGAAACTATTTGATTGGTTCTACGATGGAGGTGAAAAAAGTTCAAGGACTGATCTGGCGGACTATGTGGATGTTGTATATATGGACTTTTCAAAGCTTGACACCGTGCCACATAAAAAGTGTTGTAATAAAATGAGACTGCTGGGAATAGGACGAATCTGGTATCTGGGTAACTAATGTGCTTAGTATAGAAACAGAGGGTGGTCATTAATGGCACATTCCAGATTGGGTTGATTGGTTATCCAGTGGAAGTGCCACAGGGGTCAGTATGGGCCACTCTTCTAATATTTTTAGTAATGACCTTGTAGTGGGTTAACGACAGTCAAGTTGCAGTATTAAGATGATATCGATAAGACTGTGTAAATAATAATATACTGTAATGATGTCGATAGTCTAGCGTATTTCGGAGGGATTTGTGGAAGCTATGGGATGGGCAGAGAAAGGTTGATCGAAGGTTTAAGTGTAGATAAATTATAAGTTATTTGCCGCAGTGGGGCCATGGAAACCAAAAAGTATAATTATTATCTTAAACGGCAATTATTAGTAAAACTGAAGCATGAACCGAGGGACTGTGGGGGATGGTGGATGTGGTAACGTAATTTCAGGTGACACAGAGCCAGGCGGCTGGTTGCTGTTAAAGCAATATAAAAAGATAATGGGATGAGTATCAATGGAGGCGCGGAAATAGATTGTCATAGATAAGGATCATAGTCTGCCCATTATACAAATCCCTGGTACAGACACACATACAGTTTGGGCACCAGTGTATGACAGAGTGACCGAGTGAGGCGAGATAGCATCTAAAACACCCAATAATTGACCCTGACACTATAGGGGACGGCATGCAGAGGCAGCGGCAGGTTTTTTTTTTGTTTTTTTTAATTTCTTTATGAACGAAACATGCAGAAGAAATCAGAAAGCAAACTGAAATGCGGATTGCTGAATGTCCCGGTACTAATGTGAACAAAAAACCGTGTTAGATTACACCACACGTGACATACAGTACGTTTCACCGGCAGAGAGAATGTGGATTGGGATTTCTGGAGACTAGCTTGCTAAACATTAGCAGGCAGACTAAGCTAGATTAAATTGCATTTGCACCACTGACAGCACACAAAAGGATTTTGTGCTATGACTTTCACTTTCACTTTAAAAAAAAAAAAAAAAAATCGGCAGACTGTGCCTAATTCAATCAAACCCCTAATAAATTGTCCCACTAAGCTGTTTGAAATGGATATGTGTGTCACTAAGAGCCAAAAATAACGTTCGCAGGTCTCCCTGCAAATTCGTCACAATATGGTAGTAGCTGCACTACTAGTGCCAGCAATCCCAGCCTAACAAGGGCTTTTGGGTTCTTGTAGAATCACTCATGCCTAACACTAATCTAATAGAATACCCTAACGTTATCCCTGACCAGCAGCAGCTCTATCCCTAACGGCATCCAGGCAGAGAATGATCCGAGCACCGCGAGGAGTGGCTAGTATATTCCAGGCCAGCCAACCACTGCTATCGACATGTAAGTGTACCACGTGTACTACAGAGTCTCCTGGCTTGTGATTGGCTCTGTTTCTGGCCGCCAAAAATCAAAACGGCGGGAGATGCCATTTTCTTGAGCTGGCGATATATACGTCTGAGCAACAAGCTGTTGCGAGTACGCTAATGCTCGAACATCAAGCTTGGATAAGTATGTTCGCTCATCTCTAGTATCTACATGCTCCTCCATATTCGTTGCTTTTTTATAAAAACTCACAAACTGTCCTAACTGTTGTATCAGTCACCAACCATCCTTGAGGATCTCGGATCCCGAACAAAAGCATTCTCCCTTCTGACTTGGGCCATCTTTGCTCCCTCCGCATGTCTGCTCCCTCCACATAATACTGTTGCTTCAGGAATATGCGTTTGTTATCTGCCTGCTGTAGAGAAACAGAGAAACAGAACAAAACAAACTGACCTTACCTTAGAAAGAGAGGATGGCCACTTATGTAACAGCTTTTTTGAATGTTTTGTTCTGTAAATCGATCCAAATAAATCTATTGACTGAAAATATTTTAGATGATGCATTACCTTTTATATCTTTCATCCATTGTGAGTTATACATTTCTTTAGTATTGACCATATCCATTGGTATGTAAGACAATCAGCCTAAAATGCAATTTTCCATCAAGTACATATAAAGTTATAGATCGCAATCATGCATACTAAAAAGTGTAGGGTTGTTTGATCGACCAAGTATTTGCTCATGCCCACTATGAATTAAAGTGCATGTCTGTTGCCTGAGTACATTGACATGCATTGTATTCATTTCTCGATTAAGTGCATGGACATGTCCAATTGTGGTACTACTTCCTTGCTCATTGCAGATTGGTTACACCAAATATCTGTTTTTTTTCATAAATAAACGCAAAACATACCACCAAAATTTTTCAACTTACATGAAGTACAAAGTGTTACAAGAAAACAATTTCAAAATCACTTTGATATGTTAAAGCCTTCCAAAGTTATAACCACTTATAATCACAAAGGGGAGATTTTAAAAAAACAGGCCATGTCAGGAAGGTGAAAAGTGGCTTTGACGGTAAGGGGTTAAAGATGAGAATTCCCATCTCTCCGGGACTAAAATAGACCCTGAATGAGGGTAACGCTCAAGGGTATAACCCTCAAATTTTCATGTCGAAAAGTTAAGTCTAAAAATTTTAACACTACCATTCCTGATTTCTAGAGGGGAGATAGTAGTACCTCTGTAGAGACAGGAAGGCACTGATGGGAGGTGGCTGGAGTAATTTTTTTAACCCCTCTCAACATCCTCTCCCAATGCGCAACCTCCAGCTGGCTCATCATAGGATCACAATATAAAAAGACTTTGTAAATGGTTTTTAACAAACTTTATACACAAAAGACTGTGGTTCCTTCACAAGACTGTGATCTGTGTGTATATCTTCAATACAACCAATTACTACAAAATTATTTTAAATGAAAAATTCATACCAACATCTAATAACTAATTCACAGAGTGATTTCTCCCCAAAACACTTAAAATAAAATTGATGAGTTAGTAACCTTTACTTTGTATATGAAACGTAAAATGAATGACTATACAGTGGTTCACACTGGGGTTCACAAAAAGGTACACATTTTACTTGTTGTTCTTTTGAAGTACAACTAATTCATTATTAAGGTATAAATTTATAGGTAACATATTCCTTCCTTGCTTTTAATATATTTGAACTCTGTGATTTGGATATTAATCATCATTTTTTTTTTAACAAAAGGTGAATATAAAATGTTTGTAATATTTCTTAGAGAAAAATGCTCCTATCTCCTCTTATCAGTCTTCTCCTTATCTGTCTTTGGTACAGAGAAGTTAGGATCATACTGGCACAGACACTTACTCCCGCCTGCGTGAAGGTGGGGGATTTGGGAAAATAATCGCAAGTGCTAGCAATAAGCTAGCATTTGCGATTATTTCAGGGCTTCTACATCACTGACATTGCGCAGATAAATAATATATAGTACAAAATTTTCATATTCCCCTAAACTATTCCTCAAAAAAATATTTTTCAAATGACTGATTTAAATAGCAGTGTAGGCAAACTTATTTTTGGGCAGAAATCTGGGCCCAAGGGTGCTTGCCCATAATAGAATTGTGGAGGGCTACTTGGTGGCTGCATTAAATGCCTCAGTTGGATAAAGTGTTTCACATTACAGGTACACAGGTATACTGAGCAGCAATTAAGGCATTTCATCAAATCATTCATTAACCCTGGTATGTACTAGGGAGGGGCAAACACCCTGAAACAATACCGGTTGTAGATGCGAGTCTGTGGTATGGCAACTGGGAGCTAATTAACATACTTTCTTTTCCCAAGAAGTATTGCTGTAGACCCCTGTGTCTCCGCAAAAAGAAACAGCACCTCCCCTTAGTTCCATCTAAGTAATTTCAACAAAATATCCGGTAACTGTGCTTTGTAGTAGCACGGCTGGTGTTGCCTACAGATCAGAGACTCTAGTGTGAACAAATCAGCAATTTATTTTACCTTTATAATAATCATTTGAATACACACAAGTTACATATTCTCCCTTGACTAAAAATATTTAGTGTTGCCACTGGATGTTTTTACATCTCTCATGAATTTTTGTCCAGTCAGATGGATATAAGTCTAAACTGCTGTGCGTAAATGATCTATTGATGAAATTTTTATTATTTATTAAATGTGCCTACCCGAGACTTTGAAGGTATGTTTACACCACAGATGTGAAAGTAAACAGCACTCTCAAAGTGTACAGTATGGAGCGATTAAAAGATTTGCATATGAGGCATACCAATCATAGAGGTGCAGCTTATACAAATGTTGACATTTTGGTCCATTCAGACTTTGATTGTTTAGGCACAATGGTGGTATAATGGGCTGTCACAAATCTGTTTATGTAAACTTAGCTTTACAATGTAAAAATGACATGTCAGAAGCAAGTAAACTGTTGCAGTGTTTCCTTTGTTTGTCATACCGGACCATTTACAGGAATTGTAAATGTATGACTTCTGGAAGCAATGAAAATCAGGCATTGTTAATTGATGAACAACTTAAGGAATTTTTTATTTTTATTTTTTTATGCATACATAGAAGCAAATAGAAAATCTAATACTAAAAGTACAATTGTACATAGTTTACCTAAAATGAAACTGTAGGGGGGCCTGTATACTTGCCAAATAATAGAATACCCTGTGTTTTAGTGTGTTTTACAATGAACAGGAAAGGATGGTCAACATTACATTCCGTTTTGGACATCAAGACTCTCTCTCTTATCTCATCTGCTGCTTCAGTGCCATCCTCGTCTATGTCTATCCCAGCTTGAAAAATTGCTTCAGACAAAGAAAGACCCTTCTTCTCTGACATTCCAGAAAAATCTGCAACCTCTTTATTGACTGCATCATGTATACCAAGAGCATTCAGTGAGCCCTTTAAGTTAAGAGTGCTTGTTATCCTGAACATTGGCAAGCTCAGCTTTACTTTGCTGTTGGCCATCATGCTGGGGTTGGTCCAGTTGACAAAATTCTCCGTAGTCATTTCTTTTTCAATCTGAAAGTAAAGTTTAGTACATGATTAATGAAACGCACCATAATCCACATTGTTCAACATACATCTAGAACCATGAGTTTTTATCCATAATTATTTATGGTAATAAAAGGCTGTATAAAGTCCTCTGTAATATGTGCAAGTGACTGTTGGTAGCAGAACCTGACTTAAAGAGGACCTGTCAAACTAAAAAAAACACTCTAGGAGTTGCTTACTAAAGTAAGCAGCTCCTAGCACTACCCCATTATTAGCACTGTTAAACTGCTAGCTCTATCAAACCTTCTGATAAAGCTACCGAACACTGCACTGCCACACCCTCAGAACACCAGATCAAGCTTACAGTCATCTGGTGTATTCATGAGGGGGCAGTCCGAGTAAGCAGCTACTATAGCGTTTTTTTTTAGGGTGACAGGTCCTCTTTAAAGGAAATCCATACCATGATTTAACTTCTTGAAATACCTGCTTTGCTATGTAGAGCAATGCCCACATCTGTCACCCATGTATTTGTTTTTATTGTCCAGCTGCTCCTTCCATGCCAAACCTCACTTAGCAATATGCAAATTAGGATGAAGTGTTTTGGCAGAAAACTTCAGGGCTCCAGCTTCACATCTTGCTGGACCCAGTAGGGGGAGGAACGAGAGAAGGCACTATGCAGTGGCAGTATAGCATAACCATTGTTATTGCTGTGAGAAAGCAGAGCCCTTAGGTGCTCTGCTAAGGCATTCAGTGTAATTTACATATTTCTAACATTAACTTTTGACATGGAAGGAACAACTGGAAAATAAAAACAAAGGTATAGGTGGCATGTGTGGGGACAACCATACACAACATAACAGTTAGTTTAAGTAAATCATGATGATGAATACCCTTTTAGCCTGCTTAGTGTTTACCTAGGGTCGGGAAGTAGGAGTTCTACATTTGGGAATCTGTTCCTTCTGTAACAGATATCCTGGTTTGGTTTCAATCCTGCTTTATGTCATTAGGCTTCCTGAAGGTCATGCTTGATGTCAAGGGAGCTGCCACAGGAGCTAAAAGAGGCACGGTTTTGCCTATCCCATCTTGAGAAACTATTTTGCATATTTTCCTAGTGTTTTCCAATGCAGAATGAATACAGGTTACAACGGTAAGAGTAAAAGCCTCACCAGCTCTTGCCTTTGCTCTCCCTATCTCTTTTTAAACCATAATATACATTTTCAAACCTCTCTCTCTGCCTTTAGTTGTCACTCTCTGCTGACACAACACCTTATCTAAGTACAGGCGGTCCCCTACTTAAGAACACTCGACTTACATACGACCCCTAGTTACAAACGGACCACTGGATATTGGTAATTTATTGTACTTTAGTCCTAGGCTACAATAAACAGCTATAACAGTTATCACCGGTGTCTGTAATGAAGCTTTATTGTTAATCATGATTCTAATGACAACCCAACAAAAGTTCTGGCTGGGATTACAATGATAAAATATACAGTTTCGACTTACATACAAATTCAACTTAAGAACAAACCTACAAACCCTATCTTGTATATAACCCTGGGACTGCCTGTACTTGATAAAGAGATGCAGGAAAAAAGGCAGGAAAAAAAATAGTAGAGAATATTGAGAATTGAGATATGGACTAATAACCAACTCTTACGCCTCGCAGCCCCAATTCAGCCTGTGATGATGTACCCAATTCTGTTACCTTTTCTAGTCCAGTGGAGTCATCCTCAATAATTTTTGGCATTATAATGAGCATACTCATTTGTTTGCCTGCAAATGGGATATCCAGGATTGTCAAATTCGGGTCCTTCATTGTTCTAATGCCAAGTCGTGTTTCCAGCTTCATCATTGGGACTGGTTTAGTTCCAGTCTTAGTGTAAAAAAGACATATTTGCATTGTTAAACAGAGGTAATAATAATGGTACAGTATGTTAGCTTACATTAAAGCTCTCTAGATAGCACTATGGAATTAAATACATGAATAATAATACGTAATAATATATAAGTTCACCCTGCTTTATCAAGGATGCACCAGAATGCAATGGAATTTAAATGGTGATATTCCTGCTGCTCCTTCCATAAATACAAGGTCATACAATCTTGCACTCTACTGTAACTAAAGATTGCAGACGTAGTCACAATGGCTTACATGTCAATGTAGGAAACCATAACTTGCTGGTCATATATAACCTGCTGTCAGACAGTGGAGCCCAGATCTGTGCTATCATTTTTATATGAAGCTAATATTCCATTGACCAATGCAATTACAATGGACTGTTAGAGTGCATAGGCTTAAACATTACTTCTACAAAACAAATTTTCAGTTTTTATTATATAGATGGTAACATAGCTGCTACTTTATCAAGCATCATGTAGGTAATGTAACTGTGTAATGTAGGCACTTCATGCTTTGTACATTGTTTTTTTATATGCACCTATATGCAATGTAGCACAAGTCCTGCTGGAAGACATCCAGAAAGAAGGAGGGTGAACTCTATGGGATAAATAAAGACCAAGCTCATTGGCTCATTGTGTACCATTAAATCACTGGTTATATCGACGGTGTTCCTTAAACCTCATAAATTTAAAATTGTAATATTTTATTTTATCCTTTTTATTGTATATATATACAATCAATTTATTTAGAGCCAACCAATGTATACAAATGGAGCTCCACATGACTCAGCCAAATGAATATTCAGTAATTATCACCATATCGCTTAGAGCGATATAAATAATTTTTACAGTCCTGGAAAGTGGCAACTAGGTGCTTTGTGGCACACATTGTAAAAAACTAGTGTATTATCCAAAAATAAATGACCTGTTCATCCTTCTGCAATTTACTGAGTAAATTCTTATCCACTCACTTCAGTTAACAGGAGAATTTTGTCTAGGTCTCCTTTTCGTATATTTCATTTCTTTTGGCGCCATGCCCATCCTGTGAGATTTCCCCTCCTTTTACACTCAGCTTCTTCTTTTTTGTAGTTCTTGATATTGATTCTTGATATAAGATTTTCCAGGATTTTCAAACTCAGTTCTCTAATGGTTTTTCCCACATAGTGTTGACTGCATGAGCATCGTATTACATATACGACTCCCATTGATGTGCAAGTGATATGTTATTTGATCTTTCTATGCATGTATGTATTCCTTTTTCTTCACTAGAATCTGACAGGCCGTACAGATTCCACAGGGATAAAATCCTGGGTATTTGGTGTTCACTCTGGTGCTTGATTGAAATGACTGCTTGTGATAAGACTACCGATTGTGGTCCGTTTTGAATACCCATGAGATGCTTTTTCACTTAGATGTTCTTTCAAATCTTGATCTAATTGGAGTATCTTCCAGTGCTTGTCCACAATGCTCTGCATCTCGGTCCATTGCGTATGATAGGTAGAGATGAATCTCGCCTTGTTATCATCCTTTCGTTCTGTGGTGCGAAGTAAATCCCTACGATCTATTCGTAATGCTGTATTATATGCAGATTTGAGAAGTCTATTGCTGTAATGAATTTCAAGAAACCACTTTTTCTACCACTCCTTTTTTGAAGTTTACCAAGGTGAAACAATTCTTATTTAACCAAAGGATATCACTTTTTGGAATCCTTTTAATGGTGCTATATAAATGTTCACTCTTGGCGTCCAGAATTCTGTTTGTCGCAAATTTTTTTCTATACAATTTCATCTCTATGTTCTCATCTGGGTTACTTAAAATTTGTATATCCAGAAAGGGAATACTTATCTCACTATAATCCACTATGAGTTTGATGTTGAGTTCATTTTTATTTCGATACTTGAAGTATTCTACTAGGGTGTTTTTCGAACCCCTCCAAATACAGATGATGTCATATATGTTCCTTACAAACTGGGCCTTTATCTTTAAAAACAAACTCCTCTACCCCCAACCTAAGAATAAATTTGTGAAGGTTGGTGCGCCATCCCTTGGCCATCCCTTGTATTTGAAGATAGAAAAGACCATTAAATTTAAAATAATTACGTGTTAGTACAAAGCATAAGGCTCTTAGGAGGAAATCTCTCTGCGGTGGGCTATGTCCTTATCTCTGTGTAGGAAGAAATCCAATGCTATTCAGCCTAGACTAAGCCTAGTCTACCATCCTTTCATTTGGGCTCAATTATACATCATCTAATTGTTGTAAAACCTGCATAGTGTCTTCTTAATTCGTTGTTCAACCACTGTCTACATTTTTCTGTGAGGCACCCTATACCTGATACAATAGGTCTTCAGGGTGGTTGTTCTATGTTCTTGTGTACCTTTGGTAACATGTAAAAGGTAGCAATTTAAGGATGTTTCACCGTAAGAAATTCCTTCTCCCTCAAAGAGATTGCTTGACTTTCCAGCTCTTGCTTCAAAAGATCTTCATATTATTTGAGTAACTCTGAAGTCGGGTCACCTCACAGTGCTTTGTAACACTTTTCTTATAGTATGTTATTTTATTCTAGTCACTTTTTCCCTACTAACTCCTTTCCTGTTAAAACTGATAAATATTTTTTGATGGTGTACACCCTGGCAAGAACATAGTGTTCATTTGGAAAAATATATTTTTTCAATACTAGATAACAGCTAAGCAAAGTAGTTACGTTACGTTAAAAACTTGAGGTACAGACCAAAACATATTATTACTACCAAATACTAATAATATGCCTTATATTTATTACACAATTGTAAGAAAGATGTCAGAAGATGATAAAGCTATAGTGCAAACTAGTAGACAGGGACATCTACTGGCATACACACCCTACGCATTAGTATCTTATGCAGTATAAAATTTACTACACCTTCCTGCTTTTTCAAATATATTACTTATAGTGGTCTCTACCTAATGTGGCACGGTATACATATGCCTTCAACTGTAAAAAGATTGTAATATGATTAATAAAGTTGTGCTAAAATGAGTTAGAGTGGCAGAGAAACCCATCCTGTTGGGGTACCCAATAGAATATTCTTATAAGGGATTAGCATTAATATAAAAGCTAAGGCCTGGTGCTTTGAGTAATTTCTTTATTTCCTCAGACTGAAGATAGGAGATATGATCTGCAGAAACCTTAACATAATGGGAAATAAAACGTAAACAAAACCTTTCTGAAACAGGGGTGTAACTACAGTACCCACTATGGGGCCTTCAGCGTCCGGGGGCCCCTGCATCTGCGGTATTGGGTGTGTAGATCTTGTATGTTAGTATATGTGGTGTATGTATACTGTTTGTGTAGGTATATAAGTATAAAAATGTATGCATGAATGTATAAATGTGTGTGATTGTGTAAAAATTAGAGTGTACAAATATATATATTTTAAGGAGATAGGGGGCCCCGTTCAGAAGTCTACTATGGGGCCCTGCCTCTCTTAATTACACCCCTGTTCTGCAACCTTGAACTTTCACTACTCTTCTCATTAAACGTAACATCACAACCTCCTTAAGTTTGTTTTTCCCGCTTCAGTTCGGTTTAATTTAATTCTTTGCTTATTTGTTCTGCCACAATAATATCACATGCATCTAATAGACCAGTGATGGCAAACCTTTTAGACACCGAGTGCCCAAACTACAACCAAAACCCACATATTTTTCGCAAGGTGCCAATGCGACAATTCAAGCAGTAACTTATTACTACCTGCTCTTTCACAGGTTTAAATTGTATAGGCACCTGAGGACACCAATACAGTAGAAAGAAGGAGAAGAAGTTTGGATTATCCTTGAAGCTTCCTTCTGGGGTCCTGGGCTGCCTGGGACTGCAAGAGGCCTTGAGTCCTGTCAGGCAGACTCTACCCTGGGTTGATGGCAAGGGTGCCCATAAAGAGGGCTCCGAGTGCCACCTCTGGCACCCGTGCCATAGGTTCGCCACCACTGTAATAGACCATTAAAAACAACCTCTGGCCTCATTGGTCTTTTGTCATAAAAAAAAGATAAGACCAGGGATTGGTTGTATTGGTCGCATCACTGCGTCACAAAAGGAAAAAAAGAGTGGCTTTGATTAGAGTATTGACACTGGAGCTATGGAGGATCAAGCACAAGCAGACAATTACTACATTTTATCTAAGAAAAAGTAATATAATATCCTGTATAATGTACCTTGCTAATATGAAACTCAGACTCCTTTGTTTCCGATTCATTAAATTTAAAAAACCACTTTCCTTTGTAGTGTGCAGCTCCCAATAGAAGCATATCAGTATTTTCATTCAACAAGCCCTCAGTCAACATATTCTCCACATTACCTGCAGTGATGGAAGATAAATGTAAGGATTAAAATTTCAAATCTGATTTGTAGCTACATTTACAAATGTTTTTCTGAAATCAGAATTAAAACAAATCAAAAAACAGAAGTCATTGAAAAGCCACTAAAAGAGTCAAGTTAAGAGAAATCTACCATCAAAATCAAGCAAAATAAATCATAGATCTCATAGATCCAGTGGCAGATTAATATTGCCAGAGGTCCTGGTCTAAATATTATAGCCTCTACAAGTCTGGAATTCACTTCCACATATGCTACCAGAATCAAGCTTCTTGGCGAATGGTGGATGCTTCCCTTCTGCCTGCTTTCAGGACCATTGGAAGACCTTCAAAAAATGGGAAGATGAGGATTTCACAGGTGAAGGTCCTTCTCAGTATAACATTTGATAGGGAGTCTGGGTGGCCATGGGTCCCCTAGAAGAATTGGGCATGTGGCTATTGGCCAAACAATCAATTTTATAATCCACTACTGTCCAAGCACAGTAACTGTGGTAATCTTCTTATATCTGTTATCCATGGCTTCCTTCCTATATCCTATAATCTATAAAAAGGAAAAAAAAGGGACATTTACTCATAGATCCGGGTATCATAACTGTGGTATTCCTTTTATATTTGTTATCCATAGCCTCTTTTCTTCTAAAAACAACTTTTTAAATTATGCTAATGAACCTGAAAGGCCAATAGTTCAGTTCCCAGAGCCCTTCTGTGCTGCAGATTCACAGGCTGTTAGACTGTCTCACTCTTCCCCTTTGCTCTTGCTCTGCACATCCTCGTCCCTCTGCCTGATGTAATCTCACAGCAGAAGAGGAAGTTCCAGCACACAGTGGGTGGTAGATAAGTGCTTTATGCACACTGTGACAGACTGTGAATCTGCAGCATGGAGGGGCTCTGGAAACAGCCCCAAAAGCCTTTCAGGCTCATTAGCATAATTTTAGAAAGAAGGCAGCCATGGATAACAAATATAAGAATATTACCAAAGTCATGGTGCCTGGATCTATAAGTAAGTGCCCCTGGTTTATCCATGCTTAATTTTGATGGTAGATTTCCTTTAACACCTTTGTTAACATGTTATAGATTAGGTAAAAAGGATTGTTTGTTAGTAATTGAAAATCTTGTGGGGGTCTGGGGCATGGGTGGCATAAAAACAAAGTGTAAGCACCCTGCTCCAGTTCCCGGTATTGTGCTGGTCTTCCAGTCTGCATCACTAAGGACTTGGCCAGAGGCAGGGGATTACATGAGTGAACTCTGGTACATCCAGCAGAGTCATCAGTGCCAGAGTCTGGACACAAGAGCGACTTATAAACCAGATGCCGGAGCAAAGTAAGTCCACTCAATATTTTGTACTGCTACCCGGACCCCAATCAGTCTTCTAGGATTCCCAGATGCGCTACATTAAAGCGCTACCACCATTTAAGATCATTGTGAACATTTTTCTAAGATAATTTGTTGGGAAATTACGGTTAGATTCCCATTTAGTAACAGTTTGTATCTTAGTAGAGATCCATATTCCAGCATGTATTGTGTTTGTCTGTGGTGGCTGGCCATATGCTTAGTCCTGAGATCAATGTATAAGGCAACGCTCTGTACTGCTCACCCATTCCCTCTCCATAGGGAAGCACGTCACCAAGCCGTAAAAACGGTGAAACATCTTTTCCCTGTGCCCGGTACAGTATAGTTATTTTTTTTTTTAAATGGCCTCAGCTTCTTAAAACTTGACTTTAATTTATAATGATTAAGAATAACAATTTTGTGTGAATATGCGTCTTTATTTAAAATCTACAACCTTTGTGAATTATAAAGTCAATGTAGTTTGTGGTGGCCAAGGTATATAGGATGTATACTTTTCCCTCACTAATAGATAAAGCCAATGGGCTCCTATTGAGTCTAATTCACACACTTCCACTGTAACACAGTGTAATAGAGATACCAAAATTAGACACTAGATGTCAGTATCGTTCATCATATGTGGAATAAGTTGTATCAACATCCCAATTCATACTATGCAACTATAATTGCTACAACAATGTTATTATAAACAAGCAATCATAGCTCTCTCTAAGGCAGTGGTTCTCAACCTTTCTAATGCCGTGACCCCGCAATATGGTTCCTCATGTTGCGGTGACCCCAAACCAAAAAATAATTGTGGTGGCTACTTAAAAACTGTAATTTTGCAACATTTATGATTCGAAATGTAAATACCTGATATGCACTATGTATGCTCAGTGCTACAAATCAAACATAATTTAAACATAGTGATTAATCAATATTTAATTATATGTTGAGAAATATTTATTACTTCACCATGACATAGCTTGGGTTTAAATACAACAACAATTCCAAAAATATAACATTTCACCATGGCACAGCATGGGTTTAAATATAACAACAGTAATATAACAGTAAACAGTGCAATATTTTGAAACAGAATGCTGCCGAATTCAGTGAGATGGTTGTGGTTGCTTATTGCTTACCAATTCAGAAATTCTTGGGTCAGTCTTTGTAAGGGCACAGCGGAGATCATTTTCCACAGCAAGTCTACTTCGGTATTTAGATTTGATTACCAGCAAGCTGGAAAACCCTGTTTCGCAAAGATATGTCGTTGGAAAAGGAAGAAGAAGACGCAGCACAGTCTCAGACAGAATAGGATATAACTGTAAACACTTAATCCAGTGGTATCGTAGAGAAATCTGTTCTCGCTGCATCATTGTTAATTAGGTCAATGAACTCTTCTTGCGCCGTCTCCGGAACATCTTCAACTTTGACTGTGAATGGACTTCTGGCAAGTGCAAATGGGGTGTCAGGTAGATTAGGAAAGTATGATGAAATTTCATCTGCAAGCATGTGCAAATGTTCTTTCACGGAAGTGATCATCTTAATTTTTTTGTCTGGTTCAATGTCGTGTTCCTCAAAGAAGGCAGATAATGTAGGAAACATGTAAATTTTATTTGTATCCAATTTATTTATCCACAGCTGAAGTTTCATTTGGAATGATCTAATTTTTTCAGACAAATCGAGGCACGTTGCATTTGTTCCTTGCAGGGATAAATTTAAGTCATTCAAGATGACAAAGATGTCCACCAAGTAAGCTATTTTCAGCAGCTCAGTTTTATCACTAAAAAGTGCTTCGAATTGAGGTCTTCCTTTCTGATTAAAAAATGTTTTCAGTTCATCACGAAGCTCAAAGACGCGTTTTAAAACTTTTCCTCTTGACAACCATCTGACTTCAGTGTGGAACAACAGAGCATTGTTCGGCGCATCTAGCTCGTTGCACAGTTGCCCAAACAACCGACTGTTTAAGGCGCTTGACTTAACAAAATTGACACATGTTATGACGCTTTTCATAACTTCTTGTAAATCTTGCGGCAGTGTCTTAGTTGCTAATATTTGGCGATGTATCATACAGTGTGTTCCGATTGCTTTTGGCGATTCATTTTGTACCAACCGTTGAAATCCTGAGCGACATCCTAACATAGCAGGAGCACCATCTGTGCAAACACCGCAAAGCTTTTCCCAGGAGATGTTATGCACTTTTAGAAAAGCACCAACTGTGTCAAAAACATCATGTGCAGTTGTTGTTGTTTCAAGCGGTTTGCAAAAAAGAAACTCATCTTTAAAGTCGCCATCATGAATATACCTTGCATATACCAATAATTGTGCACAGTTTGCCACATCTGTGGATTCATCCAGCTGGATACTGAATATTGGTAGTGGTGCAGATTTAATTTCCTGGATCACTTGATCAAGAATATCAGCAGACATGTCCTCTATTCTTCTGCGGACAGTGTCGTTAGATAAGGAAATTGCATTCAATTTCTGCACATATTCATTTCCAATCATCACTCGAACTATGTCTTTTGCAGCTGGCAAAAGTAAATCCTCAGCAATGGTGTGAGGTTTCATAGCTCTGGCGATTCTGAGTGCCACCAAATATGACGCTTCAACAGCTGCCACATTGTGTTTGTGGTACTGGCCCCTAGTATCAAATCTAGATTTCTTGAGTCCATCAGCTTTGCTTCTAAAATAGTCGATATTCTTGCCAGCAAAGCTTGGATGCTTACTATCAAAATGGCGTTTTAGTTTGTTCGGCTTCATAGATTCAGCTGATAGAACTTCACAACAAATAACACATTGTGGTTTCTCAATTCCTGCTGTAATTATTGAGGTAAAACCATACTGCAAGAAATCCTCAGTGTATTTTCTTTTCCTAATATTCTTGTCTCCGCGATCCATTGTCATGAGACGGTTTGCTAAAGAAAAAATAAAAGTTGGTCGCATCTGAAGAGTTTATTAAAGTTTCCTATTATTTACTATTCACTGTGGGGACATGTATCACTCCTTTTGATTTTCTTTGTTTTGTGAGACTTTTTGTGCTACTTTTTGCGTGCAGAATCAAGCAGCGCACCAAAGTTAGCGGCCTCAAGATTATAATGCAGTTGCCGTATGTATCTTCGTAGCCCAGATGTTTGTTAAACTTGAGCATCTTTTGGGCTTGGAATTGTCCCATTCTTAATAAGAATAAGTCGCAAAACAGAGCACACTAGACCCAGACTTACTTTTGGTAAACTACTGTTTGGGACTAAAAAGTTGCACACCGCAAAAAGTTGCAAAAGTGAGACTAAACAGGCAACACATGCATCACAAAGGGGAAAAACTTAAGATACATTGCAATGATTAAGTAGCCAACTTCAGGAAACTTGAAAAAGTGGCAGCCGAAAAACTATGATACATGTGCCCCTCTGTGTCCTTTTCTATTCAACGCTTGTTACTATGACCAGGGGGCCATATTCACATGCTTAACTAATGGATCTGTTTTTTTCCAGAATAGTGGTAAGTTTTCTATATAAAACAGTGTGAACTACATCATAGGATACATTGCAGTTTCTGCACAGCATGGCATCTTTCAGGGCACTTTCACACTATGAAGTACTGATTTCTGCGGTGGAATCCACAATCTCATAGTATCATAGTTTATATGTTTGACAAAAGACATGTCCATCAATTTCAACCAAGGCAGGGAAGGGATTGGATGAGGAAGAGACTCGTGGGAAAAAATTATATATAACATAACCATCAATGTTATTTAGGTGTAAAAAGGCATCTAGGCCTTTCTTGAAGCTCTCTGCTGTCCCTGCTGTGACCAGCGCCTGAGGCAGGCTATTCCACAGATTGACAGTTCTCATAGTAAAAAAGCCCTGTCGCCTCTGGTGATTAAACTTCAATGGGAGACCCATGAATTCAGCAGAAGAGAGATCCTTTGTACGGCAGAAATTAAGTTCTGATGCACGTCTCTCCTATTCAAGTCAAACGGAGGCCGGAGCAGACTCAGATATAGAGCATGTTGCTTAAATTTTTCCGTGCTAGGAAAAACCCTAGAATGGAAAAATAAGCAACATGCTCTATATTTGAGAAGTATCGTCCGCAGCCTCCCATTGACTTAAATTGGAGAGAAAGATGTGTCGGAAACATCATTGGGGAACAGTCTGAACTACATCTTATAGTGGTCTCTTATAGTATAAGACCGATGAAGTTCATACTGTGTAAATGTATGGTGCTTTGTGTACTGTGTAGTGATTACACACAAAGCACCTTACACTTAGGCCTCATGCACACGACCGTAGGGGTACGTACATACGGCTGCAAGCCTGCAGCTGTACATACATACACCATAGGCAGGTAAAGGGCGTACGGAGCGATACGGTACCGCACGGGGAAAAGATAGGACAGGTCCTGTCTTTCCCCGTGTTATGGCGCTGTGCATTCCTATGGAGGGGTCACCCCTCCTCCTCTCCATGGTGCCCGGCGGCCATATGTTTGTCTGAATTCGTCTACATTCAGGCAAACGTACGCCCACCGATACGTTCCCCATTATGGAGAGAAGTGGTGACCCCTATCCATTGTGATGCACGACGCTGTAACACAGGGAAAGATAGGTCCTATTTCTTCCCTGTGTACGTTGCTGGATGGTGCCGCACATGGGGGAGGGGGGGCTTATGTATGACATGTGGGGGACGTATGTACGGCCAAAAGCTTGTGGCCATATATATACATCCCCCCTATCGCGTGAATACAGTATTGTGTGTGTAATTGTACATTGTGAACCTTATTAGAATTTCAGGCTGTCTTGACGCAGTCCGGCTCTTGCTGACGTCATCAATGGGCGGACGCAGCAAGTGCCGGACCCGCGTATTGAACTGTTACTGTCAGTGGTGTGTGGGGCGTGCCAGACGAGTGATGACATCTGCACATGCGCGCATATATTCAGTTTGGAACGCACGTCCATAATGGCTTGCGTTCCAGCTGAATAGCGCTGCAGATTACATAGTGCGGCTTCTCAGCACCTAAAGCCATCGGAAATAAGGTTTTTCCGATGGCTTTAGGCGACCCCTGTGATTTGGTCGTTCGACCCCGCAGGGGTCGCCTAAAGCGACTATGATTGGTCAACTGTGAGGACTAGTATTAATATGTTCAATGTCACTAGTTAGGTCCACATCCCTATTATGCCACTGTATAAACTCGGCTCTTTAATTTTCTAAATACACAAGGTTGCTAACTAAAAATTAGACTAGCAGGATCTATCATACTTTTATAGTAAAAGTTAAAAAAAAAAGTTGAATCTTCAAATTGCAGAATTCATGCAGAGGAAAGGTTGATTAAATGGAAGGTAAAGAAAACTTACCATCAGTGAGGTCTTTCACGGAGGTATTTATCTGATTTCTAGCTTCTTCTGCTCGGGATTTTATGTCAATTATTTCTAGTTCTGAAGGATATGGTTTTTTTGTTGAATTTATAAATTCCTAAAGGTGAAATTATTTTTATATAAATATTTCATTTTATCATAGAAATATATCCATTACACTTTTATTCACTACTTTTTTAACACCTTAATGCAAGCACCATAATAGTACAGGGCAGTGTTGTTACAGCTGTATAACGAGGTCTAAGCTCTTTCCATACAGGTTGGGTGACTGCTGTATTATAAAGAAGTCACACGTTGTTTACATCCAGAAAGGATACTGGTAGCTATCGGGGGTAATAACCTTTTAATTAACCCTGATGCAGACCCCAATGACAGCATGTCATTTGAGCTATGATAGAGAAAAATGAAAAATTTAAGTTTAAATGACCTCACTTTAACTGGAACAAAAACCGTAAGAAATAAACAGACATAACTACGGTATAAACATATTAGGAATCTTGGCTTCCCAAATTGTCTCATCTAATAATTAAAAAAAATATATATAAGAAAAATGAAAAGTTATGGCTTTTGAGAAAAGTAGAAATTGCAAACTCTAACAGAAAAAGTCTGCGGCAGGGTTAAAGGGGTATTCCCATTACAGCAAATTAATGTTATTGGTTATACTATAAAAAGTTATACAACTTTCCAAGATAATTTCTATACAAACTCCTTGTGGTTTTCTAGATCTCCGCTTGCTGTCCTGCTATAGAAAGCCTCTACGTTTACATCCAGTGGACAGAAATCTGACCATGGTCACACAGGTGCGCAGCTCGTTATAACACACACATCTGATTACTCTCTGCAATATAACGAGCCGAGCACCTGTGTGACCATGGTCAGATTTCTGTCCACTGGATGTAGACACAGAAACTTTCTATAGAAGGACAGCAAGCAGAGATCTCGAAAACCATGAGTAATAGATACAGAAAATATATTGGAAAATTGTATAACATTTTATCTTAAAAACAATAACATTAGTTAAGCTGAAATGGGAAAACCCCTTTAAAGTAAGTAATAGACTAAAGTGAATCCAGATCTTACTGATAACATAACCATGTTGTTTTTCTCTTAATTTTATTTTCTAATGAGTATACAGTACTTGCCACTTGCTTTTTCTATGCTATCTTCACTTCATGTTTAAAATATGAATTAACAGTGAATTGTTTTTAGACTGTTTAGCATCACTTAGAAATGTAATATTACATACATGTTTTCCTTTACTGTTAGAGTCACTAAATATTATATATATGCAATATATTTATAATGGTTATATATTATTAAGCATATATCTATATATTTTTATGTTATTACCACATGAGAAAGTAAATACTATTTTAGCTATTTAATGTATTTTATTAATTCTTCTATAGATGATCACTAAATTTTAATGTGTGGACACATTCGGATTATTATTGTGTTGAGTTTATATAATTTTTAAGATTAAAGTCCCATATCATTTTCTCAAAACATGGCCGTATTTCCATGTTCTGCACCAGACTGGGCGTCTCTTAGATAGATAAACTTTAGCTACAGATAAGCTACCTAGTAGTAGCAACATGTAACAAAGGTTTTAAAGGGAACCTACCACCACCCATCTACCTATAAAGTTAGATTGGGTGGTAGGTACATTTATAGAACTTGAGGATAGCCCTTTTAATCTTTTGCACAATCTTTTGCTACTCCACGCCTCAGTAGCTTCATTCCCGGCTCGGCTATACAGCCTGGCGACTCCCAGCATCCCCTGCCGGATCTTCAGGTCATTCTGCTGAAGAGAAAGCCCACTGAGCGTTTCCAGGCGCCTCTGAGTTTCCTGAGCATTTCCAGACGGCTCCGTGTTCCTGTGGTGTTCCCGTGTTCCTGCGGTGTTCCAGTGTTCCTGTGGTGTTCCTGTGTTCCAATCCTGTGGCGGTCCTGTAATCCTGTGGCGGTCTTTTCATTCTGAGGTCCTGCTTCCCGTGGTCCTGTCTTCCCATGGTCCTGCCTGCCCTGTGTCCCTACCTTGGCTGCCACCACGGGCCTAGTCACACCCGTGGAGCGACCTGGTGGCTCCCCGCCGAAGCAAGACCGTCCCGCTTTGTGGCAAGCTCTGGCGAAGACCAGGAGTCCACTTAGACTCCGCTCCCGGGTTGCGGCTAGCATCTTTATCCCCCGCATGGTCCAGGGAGTCCACTCACTTTAGTCCCAAGAGACTATTCCCATAGACTGTGACAGCAGGTTTCTGGGATGAGGGCGCACAGCTACGAGGAGCTGCATGCCGAAGATCTTTTGTAGGAGGAACAAAGAGGCTAATAGGGTGTAGTAGCCGCTTTAGAAAATTTACATATTTGCCAAATAAAAGTTAGCAAAAGATTGTGGGGACGTGAGGATTAGCCCTTAAAAGGTACCTACCACCCGATCTACCTTTATAGGAAGATTTGTGGTTGTAGGTTCCCTTTAAGTACAGTTTTAAAATTATATTATAATAGGCCATTGCTTTGTACTGAAGAAACACAGTGGCCAATATTTATCAATCATGTGCAGTTTTGCAAGGTGCGCCAGATCATTAAATACTGGCGCACAGTCTTCAATTATCTGTACTGCTTGGCAAGTGCGCACCATCTATTTTTAGGTGCAGCTTTAATATACAGCGTGCAGCACAATTACGTCGAGTCACTGTATTAAATGTGTCACAAACTCAGACTTAGCACTAACACACCTCTTTAGGTGCACATTTTTTCTGTCTTGCCAGTTTAGCCCCTTCCCGACGCGCGCCGTACTAGTACGGCGCGCGCCGGGCCATAACAACCTCCTGCGGCAGAGAGTTCCATAGTCTCACTGCTCTTACAGTAAAGAACCTTTGTCTATGGTGATGGTAGAATCGCCTCTCCTCTAGGCGTAGAGGATGCCCCCTTGTCCTGGTCACAGGCCTAGGTATAAAAAGATCTTTGGAGAGATCCTTGTACTGTCCGTTCAGGTATTTGTACATTGTAATGAGGTCTCCCCTCAGTCGTCTTTTTTCTAAACTGAATAATCCCAAATTTTGTAATCTGTCATTGTATTCTAGTCCCCCCATTCCCCTAATAATTCTGGTTGCTCTCCTCTGCACCCGTTCCAGCTCTACTATATCCTTTTTATACACTGGTGCCCAAAACTGTATGTGTGGTCTGACCAGGGATTTGTATAAGGGCAGAACTATGTCCTTATCATGACAATCTATTCCTCTCTTGATACATCCTATTATTTTATTTGCTTTAGCAGCAGCCGCCTGGCTCTGGTCACTAAATTAAGTTTACCATCCACCAATACGCCCAAGTCCTCTTCAGCTTCAGTTTTACTAAGTAATTGACCGTTTAGAAAATAATTATACTTTTTGTTTCCATGGCCCAACTGCATAACTTTACATTTATCTACATTAAACCTCATCAACCATTTCTCTGCCCATCCCGCAAGCTTCCACAAATCCCTCTGAAACGCTAAACTATCGACCTCAGTATTTATTACTTTACACAGCTTAGTATCATCTGCAAATATTGAAACTTGACTGTGTTAACCCACTACAAGGTCATTAATAAAAATATTAGAAAGAAGTGGCCCCAATACTGACCCCTGTGGCACTCCACTGGTAACATCAACCCAATCTGAGAATGTGCCATTAATGACCACCCTCTGTTTTCTATCACTAAGCCAATTAGTTACCCAGATACCCAAGTGTCCTATTCCCATGCAGTCTCAATTTTATATACAACAACCTTTTATGTGGCACGGTGTCAAATGCCTTTGAAAAGTCCAGATATACAACATCCACAGAGTCCGCCAGATCCAGTCTTGAACTTACCTCCTCGTAGAAACCAATCAGATTAGTTTCACAGGACCGATCTCTCATAAACCCATGCTGACGCTGGGTTATAAGGTTGTGCACAGTGAGATACTCCAGGATAACATTATTCTAATGGGGATTACAATATAAATATGCACAGAAAGAAGAATTTTCAGTCAAAGTAACACAAAACACAGAAGTTACCTGCTAAAGCCCCTCAAACTTAAGTCCCTTAAACCTAAGTCACACTTAAGACACTGCACACACTTGGGATCAATGCACACTCGCTCACACACTCACACACTCGCTTTGCTAATGCTTTTTTTAAAGTTATCTGCCACAAAAATCTGCAGAGCTCACTGCACAAGATCTGGCTGCAAACCCAACATATCTTTTAGTGCTGCCATCTTGAGGGGGGGGGGCGGTGGAGGGAGACTTCCATTCTCTTGCTATTAGGAGCTTAGCCGCCTGTAAAGTGTGGCCTACAAATTTCCAGATTTTGTGTGAGAGCTTGTTAATCCCTAGCATGCGTAGGGCAACTGCTGGGTCAGGGGTTATGCATATGTCCAGGACCTGGGAGAGCATGACAAAGGTTTCTTTCCAGAAAGAATGAAGTGACAGACAGACCCAGAAAATGTGCATTATTGTGCCTTTGTCTCCAAAATTCCTCCAACATCTGTCTGTGGTACCTGGGTAAATCCTGGCTAGTTGGGATGCTGTGTAGTACCATCTGGTAAGTATTTTTTGTTGGACCTTGACTAGGTTAGAGCAGTTGGATGCTTTGCTGATCTAAACAATGGCCTGTTTCCATTGAGTTGTGGAAAATTCTGTATCCAGGTCTTTTTCTCATTTAATCATATGTGTTTTTTGGAAGTCTCCCCCGCCAGCTCCCCATATATCTGTCTGGTGGTACCAAGTCCAATTTGTCCCTCGTCAATTGGGAGGAGTACATAGTTTTTGGAAGCTTGAACTGATGTAAGTTATGTGTATTTAATGTTTCCCACAGCTTGTATGTCATATTCTTGTATTATGCTGCTAGTTGATTTAACCTTCCCCTCATCAACCAGGTCGTTCACTCTAGTGATCCCTTTTTCTACCCACATTTTAGTCTGTAGGGAGGGTAAGAAGTACTTTACACTCTGAAGTGGCATATTAACTCCTTTTTGGTTGGTCTCCTTACCTAAATGCGAGTTGAGGTATTTCCAGCTTGTTAGTGACCTCTGTATGGTACGGACTACGGGGAATTGGGAAGTTCCTATGTGTGGGGACAGAGCATGCTTGCACCAGGTAAGTCAGGGGTCTCTTATTGTTTATCCCTTTCTCAATTTCATGCCAGCTTGAAGCTGAGGAACACCTCCACCAAGCATTCATTTGCTTTACTTGAAAGATATGGTAGTACCAGTGTAGGTTGGGTATCCCCATGCCCCCTTGAGCTTTGGGCTGGAAGATAATTGCTGCTCCTATTCTTGGTTTAGAGTTTCCCCATATGAATCTTAGCATTTGTTTTTGGAGTTGGTTGAGAAGAAAGTTGGGAATGGGGACTGCCAGAGTTCAGAAGTGGTAAGTGACTTTTGGTAAAGGTAGCATATTGTAAAGGACAATTCTGCCAACCCAGGAGATTTCTAGTTTCCCTATGTTGTCTAGCTCCTTCTGTAGTTCGCTTAGTATTGAGGTGATACATTGTATGTTGCCATATTTTGTAGTGGAGTTACCAGATCAATTCCTAAGTAGGGGACGAATTACGTTTCCTATTGGAATGGAAACTCAACTTCCAAGGGATCGCGTAATGAGGGAGATATATGGAACCCTAACACTGAGGACTTGCTGCTTGTAACTTAGTTATGGCGTGAGAAGTTGGTTAAACAGCTGGTAGTACTTTTTGTTTCTTAGCTAAACAAATGGCTTTAGTTATCTCTTCCTGTGAGAAGGGAGCGTTCAATGATTGGATTTGGGCTGCCGTTAACTTCCTAGATAAACTTCACTTGCCTATGTTATTTATGTCTTTTTTGGAGGGATGGTGAGTTGTGTCATCCTCTTTTAGGTTGTATAATTTGCTATAAAAATTTCCCAAAAGCGTTTTCTATGTCTGTGGGGTGGGTAATGCGGGATTATATGCGTCACAAATATACAGAATACAAGATTTTGCCTGTTGTTTCTTAACTTTATTTGCCATTAACCTGGTGGGCTTTTTGTGTGACCCATAGTGTGTTGGTTTAAAAGAGGTCATCTGTCTGTTAAATTCCTCCATGAACAGAGACCTAAGCTGGCATCTAAACTTGTGAAGGTTTTCATGGTTATGGGTGGATGGATTCTTTTGTGTCAATCTCTCATAGTGTTGGATTTGAGTTAGTATGTTATCTGTCTTTTCTTTTCTAATTTTGCGGTGCCTGGAATTTAATTTAACTCCAACATCACTCCCCTTATTATCGTTTTGTGGGGCAACCATAATGTACATATATCTGTCAGGCTTAGAGGTTGTGGGTCCTCTGGACCACTGCGGACGATGGCACAAGCCACTACCTGGGACCGGAGTCTAAGTGGCACCCTGTATTCACCAGAGCCCGCAAAGCCAGAGTCATAGCAACAGGTCAGGACAGGCGGCAAAGGAGTGAAGTCAGAAACGGAACCAGGGTCACAACGGGAAATCTCAATAACAGCACAAGGCATCAAATACAGCTTTCTCTAGGGAGCATGGCACAAAGATCCGGCAAGGGTAACAAGAAGAGCCAGGGTTAAATAGATTAAGGGGGAAAGGTCAGCACCAATTAGCGGCGCGCTGGCCCTTTAAATTTGCAGAAGCTGCCGCGCGCGCCCTAGGTATCGGGGACGCGCGCACACAGCCGAGGAGGATGGAGAAGCAGCAGCTGGAGCTGAAGCTTCGGTCTCCCCCTTCTCCGAGGCTGGAGGAATCTCTGCAGGAGGTCCTGGTCCAGGATATTGTCCTCGGGCTCCCAGGATCTCTCCTCCGGCCCGAACCCCTTCCAGTCAACCAAGAAGAACCGCTTACCCCTCACCGTCTTAGTATCAAGGATCTCCTTTACCTCATAGATGTCAGAGGAGTGGGCCACAGGAGCAGGAGACAGCTGTCGGGAAAAGCGGTTCAAGATGACAGACTTGAGCAGGGAAGGAGTTCGGGGTGCACATGGTGGGAGGAAGGAGCAGCTTATAGGAGACTGGATTGATGCAATGCATCACCTCGAAGGGACCCAGGAAGCGAGGACCAAGCTTGTAGCCAGGAATCTTAAGCCGGACGTATTTGGCAGGCAGCCAGACCTTGTCACCAGCAGAGAAGACGGGAGGAGGCCTGAGTCTTTTATCGTCTTGGAACTTTGTTTGAATTGAAGCCTGTTTTAAGGAAAGGCGGGTTTGCACCCAGATGGTCTTCAGGTCCTGTACCACCTCCTCAACAGCAGGAACATCCAACGACATGGGCAGAGCTAGAGGAGGGCGAGGATGGAGTCCATAATTAACAAAAAATGGAGCGGAGCCCGCGAATGCAGAGTCCAAGGAGTTGTAGGAGAACTCTGCCCAAGGTAACAGAGTGGACCAATTGTCCTGACGGGCAGAAACAAAATGGCGTAGATAACAGCCCAAGGTCTGGTTAACTGTCTCCACATTCCCATTAGACTGGGGATGATAGGCGGAAGAGAAGTCCAATTTCACCTGTAGTTGGTTGCCGAAAGAACGCAAAAATTTCGATACAAACTGAACCCAACGGTCAGAGACAATGTGTTGTGGAAGTCCATGGAGTCGAAACATGTGGCGGAAGAACTGGTTTGCAAGACATGGAACAGTTGGCAAAAGTGGCAGTGGGGTAAAATGGGCCATTTTAGAGAAACGGTCAGTCAACACCCAGATGACGGTATTGCCTGAAGAAGACGGTAGATCCGTGATGAAATCCATAGCAATATGAGTCCACGGACAGCTGGGTATCGGCAACGGCAGAAGAAGACTAGCAGGCTTAAGACGTGATGGCTTATTCCGAGCACAGGAAGCACAAGCACCCACAAAATCTCGAACATCCTTGGCCAGGTCTGGCCACCAATAGAATCAGGTAATGAGGGCGATAGAACGCTGCACCCCAGGATGCCCAGCCACACGAGAGCAATGTCCCCAAGACAGAATTCTCCTTCGTAGCGCAGGTCGTTCGTATGTCTTGCCAGGAGGTAATAGATGAAGATCCACGGGCGCGGCCAGTACAAGTCGGTCAGGATAGATGACATGACGAGGAGCCGGTTCTTCCCCAATGACATCCGAGGCACGAGAAAGGGCCTTGATGTTCTTCTCGGCCGGACGGAAATGAATGAGAAAATCGAACCAGGCAAAGAAGAGCGACCAGCGAGCTTGACGTGGATTAAGTCACTGAGCAGTCTAGAGATAGAGGTTTTTTTGGTCCGTATAAATGCTCACCGGAAACCGAGCTCCTTCCAGGAGATAACGCCACTCTTCCAAGGCAAGCTTAATAGCCAACAATTCTCGATCTCCTATACTGTTATTCCTCTCTGGGGAGGAAAAAGACTTGGAGAAGAATCCACAGATGACTGTGCGGCCTTTGGGACCCTTGTGTGTGAGCACTGCTCCGGCCCCTACCGAGGAGGCATCCACTTCCAGATGAAAAGGTTTTTCAGTGTTGGGACGCACCAAGAATGGAGCCGAGGCAAACTTAGATTTCAAGTTCATAAAGGCTTCTTCAGCTGCCGAAGGCCAGAGTCGGGGGTTGGCACCCTTCTTGGTAAGTGCCACAATCGGAGACACCAGAGAGGAGAAGTGTGGGATGAACTGGCGGTAATAATTCACGAAGCCCAGAAATTTCTGTATAGCGCGCAGTCCCACTGGGCGGGGCCACTGGAGAACTGCAGACAACTTGGCAGGATCCATACGGAGGCCGTTGTCCGAGATGATATAACTGAAAAATGGAATACTCCGCTCATGACACTTCTCGAGTTTGGCATAGAGACGATTGTCGTACTTGGTCTTGTTGGGTCTCAAGGTCCGGAGAAAATATCAGGATATCATCCAAATAGACCACCACACAGACATAAAGCAAGTCTCCAAAGATGTCAATCACAAACTCCTCGAAGACGGCTGGTGCATTACAGAGTCCGAATGGCTTCACCAGGTACTCAAAGTGTTCATCGCAGGGATTAAAAGCAGTCTTCCATTCATCTCCTTGGTGGATACGAATAAATCCTATTTGGAGAATCTTGGCTCCACGAAGGCGGTCAACAGCTCGGTGACCAATGGCAACGGATAGCGGTTCTTAACTGTGATTTTGTTAAGACCGCGAAAGTCTATGCATGGACGGAGTGACCCGTACTTCTTGGTCACAAAGAAAAAACCTGCACCAGCCGGAGAAGAGTACTTGCGTATAAATCCCTTCTGCAGGTTTTCTTGGATATACTCTGACATGGCTATGGTCTCTGGTACTGAGAGCGGGTTCACACGGCACCGTGGGGGGGAAGTGTCCGGCAGCAGATCCACAGGACAGTCGTAGGGACGGTGAGGTGGCAACGTCTCGGCTTGCTTCTTCGAGAAGACATCAAGAAAGTCCTTATAACATGCGGGAAGACCCTCCAGGGCCTTGAGAGTCACAGAAGAAGCCAGGACAGGCACTGGAAGAGGCAAATCCACACAGTGAGACTGGCAGTCAGGTCCCCCCAGTCTTCCAGTCAAGAAAGGGTGCGTGGAACTGCAACCATGGTAGACCCAACAGGATGGAGGACGTGGAACGCGGCAGCACATAAAAGGACAGTTTCTCCTTGTGCAGCACACCGACTTGCAAGGTCAGAGGCTTGGTGCAGTACTGGACCGGGTCAGAAAGGATTTGACCACTGACAGAGAAGATGACCAGTGGCTTCTCTAGGCGAATCACGGGGATGTGATGCCGGGAGACCAGAGCGGCATCCACGATACTAATCCCAGGAACTACCAGTGTTTCAGGCCTACTGTCTGACATTTAGGTCAGGTTGGAGACTCTACCCCAGAGCTGCAGCTTCCAGAACTTGGACACAGCTGTACCTCAACTATCCCAGCTTGCTTCTATTATCAAGCTGTGTGCTCTATACCTGAGGAACCACTCTCCATGACCACCCCAGCAACCAGAATCTGCTGTGTTATCGGTTTTGGGCTGTTACCTGTTGTTCAAAAAAGAACTGTAAGTTGATTTGCACAACTTTGCCTCCAGCTGATCCCTGGATACGGCTACTTACCACCATGGGCTTCCCCATCCATTACCCAGGGACTCATCCTACAGACACTCAGGGGTGCTCAAGGAGCTCTCCCTCCTTATTTCTTGCACACACCACCTGCTGGAGACCTGCCAGGCTATAGGTCAGCCCTCCAGTCCCCATATCAAGCAGCATGACCACAGCGTGTCCAAGGCTGCACTAGCTAGCCACTCCAGTATTTTGCACCCCACCTGCCACCAGACCCCAAGAAAAGGCTAGGTCCCGGTTGGGAATGTTGCCCTAATTATACCATAACAAAGTTTTTATTTTTACAAGAAAATCACCTGCCAAAATGCTAAATCAGGATTATCGATGGCCTTTGCAGTATATAGGCCATGTATATAAAATATTAGAAAATTCCTTTAATCTTAAGTTTCTATTGAATTTTAGCTAGTAAACCGCAGATCAAATGCTAATTATTTCAATGAGACTTTAGAAAAACATAAACAGGAGTTTATATACAATATGTATGTTGCAATTAATGTGAGATTCTGGACAGTAAAACTTATATCTACAATATGTATGGAACATAATATTCTGTGTTGAGTTTCTGTTATTCTCATTTACTCTGTATTGTCTTTGCTGGCTGTTTGACATGAACACAAGGGTTCTTATGTCAGGCAGATAACAGCACAGAAGTAAATGCCCTTTTCATAACTACGCAAAAGCTTTCTTATTGTATCACCTTTTGCCCAACCTTACTGCTTCACAGTTTTACTGCTTACTTGTACATGTTATGTTCCCGGTGGCTTTCTTGCTCTTTTCTACTTGTCACAGCTGTTTGTTTTCCTGCATAATTCTTCCTCATTTTTTTTCTTCTTTTCTTTGACTTTAGCACATCCTCAAAGTACAACTGTGAAGTATAAAAACTTCAGCACTAAGCAAAAATAGGTCAATTTACTCTAATTGGTTATCTGCAGGTGTTTGGAAGCTAAAGGTTTTACCTTACCCCCTAGGATAATCTCCATTTGCCAAGCTTTTTGGTAACCATGGGAAACCATATAGGACAACTAGAGATGACAAGAGGCTTGTTGAGAGTGGCTGTAGGACCTGTAGTGAAGTCATAAGCATGTGACTCATAACATGCTTCAAGTCATCCACTTACAGACATGTCCAGCATCATTTGAAAGTCATTAGTGTTCTGGCAAAAGACCTTCAGTTATGTCAAAAGCATGTGACTCATCAAATGCTTTAGATCGGCCAATTACAAACATGCTGTCCTGTTCTGGCTTCATTGCCCTGAACTGATGTCATGACCTGGAAGTGCCCACCCAAATCAGGAATAGATGATTCTGATTTAATAATAAATAATGTTTAATATACTAGATATATCTCAGGCTACAAAGAAGCAAGCAGCAAGATACAGGTATTGTTGGAATTGTTATCAAAGGCTCTCTTCTGCTGTGCCAAAGTTATTTTTCTGAGCAAATATGAAGGAGTTCCTAAACATATATTTTAGGTTTAGCTTGATGAGCTGGTAAATGTAAGGCTTTGGTAACTGGAAGAAGATAATCTGGAGGATTCCGTTGACTGAATCGTAAGAGCAGAGTAATGTAGATTTAAAACAGATAGAAACAAGAGATGATCTATGTAAATGACATAATAGTATAGTTGTTGATTTATCCTAATGCTTTTGATTTATCTTAATGGAGAAATCTATGAATTCTCCATTTTATTGTACACATGGGTGTAACTAGAAGAGACTGGGCCCCTTAGCAGACTTCTGCTTAAAAATTTGTACACACACACATTTATACAATCGCACACATGTATATACTTATAAAACCCCTCATAAGGTTCTAAACTCAAACACACATCTATAAATTCTTACACTCATACATACATGTATGCACATATACACACATATCTATGCACTCATATACAGCTGTATACTGGGAAAGATGTGCTCTGTTATATACATTCTAAGCTGTACAGTGTGCAGCATAATATGTATATAATGGTGCATCCTCCATTCTTTAGAGTGGCAGGTCTAGTGGCCAGGCCCCCTGACACTGTGGACCCCATAGCAGCTGCTACCCCTGTGACACCCCTGATTGTACTATATCTTGTACAAAGCATTTCTCTGTAAGATTCAAATGTAATGTTTAATGAATATTTTAGTCTCCTGTCCAGCTTAGTTATCTTAGTTATCCATAAGACTGAGAAGAACACCTCAGAGCAGTTACTGGTTGGTCCAAAAGTTATCCATTGAGCTCAGACATAGCTTTGCGCATGAATCTAAACTTATGAGATTCTAAGTCTACCCTTGGATCATATAACATGTAAAGGAATACAGTGCTGGCTTACAATTTCTTGATCATTCATTGATACCATACAACCAGTTGCAGTTTTAACTTTACCTCTGACGAGAGATAACAAGAGATTTTACTTGTGGTTCTGTTTATTCCTTGGAGCCATCTAAAGATGCTTATCTGTTATGTCATGTAGTACTTGATTGCTGACTCTACATGATCTTAGGGGAGACTAGCAAATAGTCAGTATGACCTTTAAGAGCTCTTCCATCTCACCAGTTCAATAACTCATTAATTCATTGCTATCACAATTCTTTCAGTCTATTACAGGCCAAAGGATATGAGTTTAGACTGGATTTTCTGTTTTGTTATGTTATTCAGAGCTAAACATCCTTCATTTTTATGAGCAACATGCAGAAAATGATGTGTGAAATGCACTTTGTATTATCTGTATGTAGAAATGAAGCAGGAGCACAAGAGAGGGCAGAGCATCTAAGAAATAGCCTGATTTACTAGGTCATTTTATGAAAGTAATCAATAATTTAGTAATGAGTCATTTATGCAATTCCTTATATTATTAAAGTTAAATAGGACATTGTACATTACAGACACTAGACCCTCACTGTCCTACTGCACCCAACCTGAATCATCTTAAGTTAATATTAAATCCCGCGGTTTGTCCGAATCAGTTGGATCGTCCGATGGCCATGCCCCCCCCGATTTTTGTCATATAAAATCTGTGCGCCAAAATCCCCTGTTAAATGAAGCGCAAATCGGAAATCGTCGGGAAACCCGATAGAAATGCAGTCCGCGGACCCTTAGCAAATGTACCCCACCATCTCTATTCTGTCTGGATTGCTTGCTGTCTTTTTGCAACTTATCAGGTGATACCTTTCCAGACTGCTGTGTGACTTTTCATGGGCAAGCCATTGCTGTGCGTTTTTTTATGGGCACTGTACAGACATTCTTTTTTTCTCATTTTTTTTTCTCTTTTTTGTCCTTGCACCTAAAAAGTCCCCACGACAGTGGCTTCCGTCTGTGAAATTGCACAGCAGTGGAGTGCATCCAAAAAGTTGCACATTGCTGCCTTGCATCTGGAGAGTCACAAAAAGGCGGCCTGTAAGCCAGGCAGAATAGTGATATATCCCCTCCCCCCAACGTATTTGGGACAATAGATTGCAAAATATCTTTTGGAACCATGACTCTTCTTCTAACAAATACCAAGACAGTGTAATATCTAAAGAGCCAAACATTTAGAGTAAGAAAATAGTGTATGTCCAGCTCTACATACATGACTATACACCAGTGTCGTTCCTTATACACAATGGGCCACATTTACCAAAGTAGTGCAGTCTGTACTATGTGCAATTTGCCTGTGCAGTGTGCAGTGCACCCTATTATTCAAAAGTGGTGCATGGTCTTCATTAAAAAGACACCCCCTGCACTGCTCTGGAAGAGTGCGCCAACTTTTTTTGGTGCACCTTTAACACTAAGCTTATGACACAATTCTGACAAGTCGCAGCAATTAATGTTTCATATGGTGCGACTCTCCACAGGAACGCCCATTTAGGTGCAGAATTTTGTGGCGCAGAGGACATTGTGCAGCCACAAACCTGGCAAAAAAAATTCATAAACACATGTACAAGCTGTATGCATGTTCTTTTCAGTGCAAAGTCAGACAGAGAACTGTCCCAAACACTTTAATGAACGTGGGCCCATGTGTCTACTATAGGATGGTTCTCATTGCAACAGATCATTGTGAAAATGATGAACATGACAATATCCTTCCTAACTCGGACATTATATAGATCATAACTGCAATATTCTGCGTTTATTATACATGGGCCTTTATAAGGTATGCTATAAAGAATTATATGTTAGAGTGGGTTAAAACATTGCAATTGTTCTTCTCTTGACAGAAGTATAATAAATTTATGCTGAGTTTTAGTTCTTATAAAGGTGAAGAAAGTACAACATTGCTGATAAAGGCTGATAAAGGGTCAATGTGGTAGTGAAATAAAGTTAAGTTCTGAAATCCCCAAAGTTACAGAGAAGCAGTTCCTGTGAGGCATAAATATATTACTGGGAATAGTCCGTCCACATGTTAGATGTAAGTGTTTTGACATGTACAGCACTATGTATTTGTGTCACCGCCTGCAGATTTGTTTTCTGCTTCTGGTGTTTTAATAACCTTGGGATTTTGCCCTATGACTCTTGTCTCACATTTTTAGAAACAACAAACTTCTTACATTGGTATTGCACATTTGTGGAACTTGCTGAAGCTTATGGATTTTTTAAATGTTTTATCTGTTGTTATTTTTTGTTGTTGTTTATAAATAAATGTTTGGAAAATTGCAATGGATGTTGGCTTACTTAAAGGGGTTGAGCACTTTCAGCAAATAATTGATATTGTTGGGGAGAAGGAAACGTTATATTATTTTCCAATATACTTTCTGCACCAATTTTTCGTGTTTTTCTAGATCTCTGCTTGCCGTCATTATAGGATTCTTTATTGCTTACTTCCATTGGATAGAAATCCTTCCATGGTCATGTGATTTCACCAGCCGCTATTATCACATGGCTCTGATTACTCTTTGTGAAAATAACGTCTTGTGGAACTGCGTGTTCATGGACAGATTTCTATCAACTGGTAGTAAACAATGAAGCTTTCTATAGAGTGACAGCAAGCAGAGATCTAAAAACCAAAATTGTGTAACTTTCCGATTTTTCCGATATCAATTATCTCTGAAAATCAATTAGGAAATAATAATTAATGTGCACATATTTTAACCATTTCATTACAAATGAAATTTTCCTGTTTTTCATTTTTTGTTTTTTATTGCCCTCTTTCCACCAGCCATATCTTTTTTATAGAGCATAGGAGGGCTTGTTATCAGCGAGACAAATTGTATTTTCTAGTGGCATCATTTTTAATTTTGTTCATTGTATAAGAAAGCTTAAACAAAATTCCAAATGTGGTAGAATTTCCAAAAAAACACAGGTGCACCGTATTCCTACAGGCGTTTTTTAACATCTTTTTCTGTGCGGTCCAAATATTACCTCACCTTTATTTGCTGGGTTGGTAGGATCACAGTGATACCAAATTTATATAGGATTTATTAAGTTTTAATACTAAAAAAAGTCTTTTGTGAAAAAAAAAATTCTTAGTTTTGCCATATTCTGACAGAAATTACTTTTTCATACTATGGTGTATGGGGCTGTGTAAGGTGTGATTTTTCATGGGACAAGCTAATGTTTTCATTGAAACCATTTTGAGGAATGTACAACCTTTTGATCACTTTGTATAAAATTTTTTATGTGTTGCTAAATAGCAAAGAAGTGGTGATTCAGGCATTTGGGCCCCATATTCAGTTAATCATTTTTATATTATGATAGATAGGACATTTTGGGATGCAGCGATACCTAACATGTTTATGATTCTACCTATTTATTTATTTTTCTATGTGTTCTAGGGAAAGGGGGGATTTACATTTTTATATCATATTTTTATATTTTTAATCACACATAATACAATTATTGCAGAAACATTGCTTCTGTATCAGAGTCTGTCTCTGACAGACTGTAATACAGATCGATGAATGACAGCCATGGGTGCCTTAACCAGGCTTCCAGCTGTCTAGACAACCAGTCGGCGCCCACTGATAACGTCACAAAGGGCACAGATTGGCAATCCAAGATGGCAGCACCCATTGGAAGCACTATAAGTGCCGCTGTTGGATTTGACCATGGAACCTAACAGTTTAATTGCTGCAAACAGTGCCTTTACCGACCACGGTAGTTACTGATTGGTGTTAGCTGTGTAATACAGCTGACACCTGCTGTGTATCGAGAGGGCTCAGGCCTTGACCCCTCTCCATACTCCCCTTACTGCTGTATGATGTATGTAGTTGTACAGCTGTAAGCAACTGGTTTTTAACATTCCATTTTGAAAGCGTAAAATTGATCTCTTCCAAAATAATCACAGTAATTTAAGTGATTTCTTTTTTCACCAGTACTATTTTATATTTTAAAGTATTGTTTTCACCAGTACTATATAATATTAGGGAGAAGAATGGCCTCTTGGAACCCACCCGATACATGCCATCTAAAATAATCTTTGCCATGGATGGCATACAAGTGCTTGGGGAGATTTTATTTCTGTTCTTATTTTGGTGTTGTCTTGGCACAATATTGTCATAGATTTTTTTTACATAAATTTTTTATATATATTTTTTATACATAAATTTTTTATGCTGCGACAAATTCAACTTTGCCATTCTTATTTCTTTATTGCTTTGTGCCAGATTTATAACCTGAGAGTTTCTGTTTATATACACAATTTGTCTCAAAAGTACTTTAGTGCTCTGCTGGTGTTGAGGTAGCAGGACAAACTATTTCAAATTAACCCCTTAACGCTCTGCGACGTAGCTCTACGGCGCAGAGGTATAGGGAATGTATGAAGAGGGCTCACGGGCTGAGTCCTCTTCATACAAAGGTAGGGGTTGTTGCATATTGCAGCAAACCCCCACCGCTAATAACCGGGGTTGGTGCTTGCACTGATCGCGGCTATTAACCTTTCCGTTGCCGCCGGCAAAGTCGCCGGCGGCATTTAAAAGATGGCGGCGCACGGGTGCCGCCATCTTTATTACGATCGCCGTGCCCCCGAACATCATCGGGGGGCAGCGATAGGTTGCCATGGTAGCCTCGGGTATTCGTTTGACCCGAAGCTATCTGGCAGCTGCAGATTCGTTACAGTGGCTCATTGTAATGAATGAGCTGCAAAAATGCCATATTTTGCAATACAGAAGTATTGCAGTATATGGTAGGAGCGATCTGACCATCTAGGGTTAATGTACCCTAGATGGTCTAAGAAATAGTGGGGAAAAAAAAGAAAAAAAAAATTTAAAAAATAAAAAAATTAATAAAATATTAAAAATTCAAATCACCCCCCTTTCCCTAGAACTGATATAAAACATAATAAACAGTAAAAATCAAAGACACATTAGGTATCGCCACATCCCAAAATGCCTGATCAATCAAAATATAAAAACCTCTGAGGTGGAAAATAGCGCCCAAATGTCCGAAATGCGACTTTTACACCTTTTTACATCACATAAAAAATGAAATAAAAATGATCAAAATGTTGCACAGACCTCAAAATGGTAGCAATGAAAACGTCGGCTCATTTGGCAAAAATTGACACCTCACACATCTCCGTGCGCCAAAGTATGAAAAAGTTATTAGTGTCAGAAGATGGCAATTTTTTTTTTCTTTTTTGTACACATTCGTTTAATTTTTGAAAATGTATTAAAACACAATAAAACCTATATAAATTTGGTATCACCGCGATCACACCGAACCAAAGAATAAAGCTGAGGTGTTATTTTGAGTGCACAGTCAAACAGCCCACAAGAACGTGAATTTTTTTTAAAATTTTTCCACATTTGGAATTTTTTTTCAGCTTCGCAGTACACGGCATGTTAAAATAAATAACATTACGGGAAAGTAAAATTTGTTGCGCACAAAATAAGCCCTCACACAGGTCTGTACAAGTAAAAATGAAAAAGTTATGGATTTTTGAAGGTGGAGAGCGAGAAATGAGCGGAAAAACCCTGCGTCCTTAAGGGGTTAAAGACAGCAAACAGGCTAACATGTATCATGCAAGATCATATATCTATGTGGCATCAAGACTACACCATATGGAAGTAGTAGGGTAAAGGAAAGAAAGGGCAATTAACCATCTGTGAAAAATATTAAACATCTCTATGTTTTTAAAAACTTTTGGCTGTTTAGGTAACTTCCTTGCTGGCTTCAATGTGTGTCGCAAAAAGAAAAGTACTTGTTTCTCAGAGCTAATTTTATATTACGGTATACATGAAAACTGATATCGATACTTTATGGACCCATATTATTTAAATTTAGATCAACAATAGACAGTATATTAGTATTTTTTCATGAATTTTGAGAAAAAAACTGTTTTTTTAGCATTATTAGTAAAGATGAGCACATTTAACTTCAAGTTCGGGTCCAGGTGTGTCCCACGTGATCTAGACATATTGATGGATTGGTTGCCGCACAGCCAATCCAGCAATTTGATTCTCCTAGCAACTAGCCATGGCTGTGATTTTCCAGGGGTGCCCACCTGCCAATCTAGGCTATGCCTAGTAGCTAAGGGCATCAATTTGGCCGGGGCAAGCATGTATCATTTGGCCGTCTTATGTATCATGCATTTTCTTGATAATGCATGATCTGTATAGTTAGGTCTGTATAGTTATACAGACCTGACAGAGCTGCTGCTTAGGGTTTGTGCCATGTGTTTGCATTTCCAGCATTCACACCATGATGCTGCTGCACTGCAGAGGAACTTCAGGCTGCCAACTGCCTCATATGTGATGTATGAATTAGGTGGAATTCCACTTTACATATCCTGGAAAGGGTGTGTGAGCAGCAAATGACAATTGTGGAATTCTAGCTTCAGATTGCCAGAGTGAATCAATGTAGTGATCATCAGCACTTCCAAAATAAGGAAAGGCCACAGCATCCAATGCAGTTTAAAAAAAGGCTAGACGCCTTTATTCACATGGGCATGAAAGAAGCAGCAACATTTCGCTTCACCTTGAATCTTTGTCAAGCATCATTGCTTTAAATATTTCAGCCGATGATGCCATAGTCAGCTCTATCTTCCACATCTTTTGACTGCTCTTCAAGTCATGAAGGAGGAAGTAATGGTCTTAATGGTCAAGGAAGAAAAGGAGGAGCAGTCAGGAAACAGTTTTGAAGCAGGAAGATGAGTTGGGAGACACCCCAAGCAGCTCACAGAGAGTGGCTGGGGAGATACAGAAGAGGAGGAGACACCTTCCACTGAGGACAGATTGCCCTTGCCTCTGGGCATACTGGCCCACAGAGCTTTGTGCTCTGTGCCTGTGCTTTGACAATCAAGTTATACAGATACTAAACATTGATAAATACTGAGTGGCCACCCTGCTGAATCCATGCTTCATTTTAATGCAGGCATTTCTGGGGGAGTTCACTTATGACATTGACAGCTCAATGGCAGCACAAAGAAGATGCTCCCTTCTCCTTAATCTCCACCAACATTAGGTGAGTGTGTAGTACAAGGAGGCAGAATACGACTGTCCACACATCTCTTGGTACTGAAGGATGGGTCCATCCTTCATTTACGGGTCTGAAATTTGGACACATGGCCAGATCTTGCCCTCCATGCCTTGCAGGTGCTAGCTTGCTCTGTGGCTCGTGTGCTGTCAGAGGGGGTGTTTAGAACAACCAGTGGTGTCATCTCTCCCAAGAGGATCAGTCTCTCTACACCCAACATGGACATCCTAACGTGCATTAAGCTGAACTAGACATGGATACCATGCAACTGTACATGTTTTAATTCTGCATTCCCAGAACTTTAACCTAAAAATTTTCAATTCTGCATTCCTCATATAAAATTTTGTGGACTAGAGCTCTTTGCCTGCTATAGTATTGCACATCTCTATTCTGTATTCTGATATATTTAACCCTTTTACCTTATCCTCTGACTATTTGTTGGCTAGAGATTTTGTACTTCATTGTCCTATTGGTTCCTACCCATATTTGGCAACTATCCTCAGTTTGTCTTTATTTTGTCTCCATGTGTGTATTGTGGCAGAAGGGAAGGGTAATTATGGGAATTTGACAGGGACAGTTGGAAAGGGGGTTGACTCTTAGGGCATGTTGTTTTTGTCTGCCCTTCCAGTTCACCCAGTTCATTCCTTTACCCTGTATTATATATACCACTGGCATAAACAATAATTCTCATCCAAACTAGAAACAATGATATTGGCATAAAAACAACATCAATTTGTAGCAATAACACTATAAAATCTTTGAGGCATCTACATTTCTTTTTGATTTAATCTGACTAACTTTCTGTCCCACACAAGTAAAAAGTACAATAGCCTAAAGGTTTCTTTATTGTAATACAAATCTATAGACGTGAGATACTTGATATAGACTTGCCTGATGTTATAAGTCATTTCCCGTAACGCATAGATATAAACATTATTGTTATTTTTCAAATGTTCAGTAGAGAAAAAGGAAAGAGCTGACATCGAGCTATTCATCCACACTATAAAAGAAGTTACAGTGATTGTTACATACAGTCACTCTAGAAAAGAAAATAGTTTGGTCCAGTGGGTGTATTTAAAGCATGTCTTCCTAAATCCACACCTCGGAAGTCTTTTTTCCTTACTATAAAAAATGGCCAATAAGTTTATTCCAACTATATTTTTCATTTTTATCAGCTAGAAGCTTATGAACACTTTCACTGAGGTGTGACAAGGGAAAATAAATCATATATAATGAAACTGTTCCAAAGGCTCCCTTTGGAAAGGGAAAGGTGTTCTCTTTCCTGTGGAAACAAGTTTTCTGAATGCAGAAAACCAAGACGAATTCACACATTTGTCTGTGATGAGACTTCCAAACTTCACAAGGGCATACAAAGACTGCAGATCTCTCGGGTCGCATCATCCGTGTGGTTTTCGAGTGATATTGTCCCTACATGAATTGCAAGTACGTGTAAGTGACAATGATACACTGCAGAACTACCAATATGGAAGACACATTAGATCAATGATTGAAAATTACACATGATTCTACAAGTTGTAAATACTCACTGTTTGATAGTAGTTGTTTTCATTGTGAAAATATAATTCAAAAAGAACAATTTACTTAAATCAAAATATTGAATCAAGAAAATCAAGTACTGTATGTAAGTGTAAATAATAATTTAATCATGCCACGGCTATTTATTTTCATATGATCTTGAAGCTGCCATATTTGAGACACATTTTGGTTGTATTCATCTGAACCGCTACCTTTTTAAAGTGCTTTATGAGACTAATAATTGTTAATGATTGCAGTTGTATCAGCAGATTAATAAAGGGGGAATGAGATGAAATACACCCTTTGCTTCAAAGATTAGGAGGTATGGAAAATATTTTTATAGCTGCTTGCAAGCTATAAAGAGAAATGCATACAGTGCCTCAATGATATTAACAGTATAATGCTGTTCTCTTGCCCCATTTGTCCTCTAGATGTACAATGCAGCAATGTAGTGTTATTATCCCACATTGAAAGTGTGATTCTGTTAAACTTGCTCCAGACTGCACAGACGAGCAGACAACTGAGCCGAAGAAAACTGGAAATGCCAGTTATTGTCCTACAGTGAAGAGTGATTATATGTCACAAAAATAATAATGAAAATTATCAGTAATATTTCATATTATAATAAAACATTTACTTGATGTTAACCCTGCACCATAGGTCATATTATATAATTTCCAAGAGGATCCAGTCTTTTAGTATATCCGACGACTGTCCACGTAACCAGACAGGTGGAGGCTATAGCTCAAAGCTGGGTATTACATACGGCCCCCTGAGAATTTTTGACAGGCCTGCATGACCACCTGTCACAATCGCAGTCACATCCCTTGCAGGCAATCACATGGGTCAGACAAAAATAGTAAGCCTTCATGCAGGGAGAATGGGACGACACTTGCAGCAGTGCATGAGCCATTGGCATGACTGCTGACCAGAGAGCAATAACATCACAGTGCCACCGGCACTGGTGACCTTACAGCAGGACAGAAGACGCCAGAGGAAAGGTGAGTTTTTTCTTTTTTTGTTTTTAAAACCTTGCATGGAGAACAATGGAGAACAAAGGAGAGGAGATTATAAATGAGGGCGTAAGGAAGATGGCAATATCAAAGGGAACATAAGGAGAAAGGACACTATAAAAAGGGACATAATGAGAAGGGGGATTATAGATGCGGGAATAATAATAGGCGGTATTATGAATGGGGGCATAATAAGAAGGGGCATTAAGATGGAGCACATGGAGTGGACCAACACAGTCCACTCCTTGTGAAAGGTGGCATATGGGGAAAATAGTCGTAAAGGAGGCCTTGATAAATCCCCTCCTTTATGTCTACCATAAAATTCATGGTGAAATTTGACTAAAGCACCACGGACAAGATAAAAACCTTTATTTACCCATAGAGATTCTATCTAAATCTGTAAGTTGCAGAGATGAAAACATATTATTAATTTCTATAACATCTTCTTTTGTCTTTTTATTTGCACTTCAGTTTTTAGAAAAGGAAGAGTACAGGTAAATGACTAAATTAAAGATTAAAAGTAGAGAACACATGTTTACAATGCACATTGATTTTACATTTACTATTGTGTTAAATGTTTTAAAATGAGGAATAGATTTTGTCATGTTGCTAGCAAATATAGATATTTAAAATAAAAATGTGCATGTTTCATTGTATGATTATGTACGAATATTGGATTGTCTGTATTACCTTCATGTTATGCTGACCCAACTAGAATGTTAGCACTTCAGGATAAACAGTAACGAGAGAAAAGAGGTATCTCTGAAAATATCATTTATATAAATTTCAGTAAAGACTGTCACACCTATGGAATATTCCATTGAACCATAGACCAATGAAACATAAACATTTTGTCCACTATAGAATAAATAGAATAATAAACTAGAAGGTGAGGGTCACATACAAAAGCAATAAAAAATCTGCCCTCTCCTACTATGTCTGCACTACCCACCACATATATGTTAAAGGGATGCAATTGACAGATATCTGTCATCCATCCTTATACATATTTAATTAAAAAAAGGTAATATAGTAAGTTATTCTTTATATGAAAAGGCTGTCACAAAAAGACCGAGGTCATTAAATTAATCCTTTTGTTTAAAGTAGTTTACATCTTTTTGTTAGTGTTAAACTTTGCTATGACTTTATATACAGGCGAAGAAAACTTTATCCTGAGGTTGTGATTCTACAATGAAATATCTTAGCTCAAAAGACAATAACAGCCATTAAAAAGGCATTGAAAGGGGCAACATTGTATTGATTTTTTTTTAAAGAAAAGGCTATAAAAAAGCCCAAAGAGTTGTAAAAAGGGTGATATTATTGAATTCTATGGGCACTATCATCAGGACAGGAGAGGGAAGGGTTAACCATGATTACCATCCTTACATTCACATAATGAAATTGGAATCAGAGAGTTCATTTAAGCCTGGATGGGAGGAAGAGGGGGCAAAGGGAGCAGTGGCTCCGGATCCTGGACCTTAAAGGGCCCACTGAGGAGCTTTCGTCTCTATCTGTGTCCCTAGGAGGAACACAGATAAAGCTGTATCCGGACAGCCGGTACATGCACGCAGCGGTGCCACACTGGGCAGTAGCGGAGGTCCCTCAAGATCTCTCATTTTAGAGAGACTTAGACTGCACTGTCCTTTATTCCCATCACTGATTTACAGTGGGCTTTAGTTATTCTGCAGGAGGGATTAAATAAACTATAAGGGGATTCCCACCTGTATTTGTGGTCTGAGTATTTCAGAAACTGCTGATCTACTGGGATTTTCACGCACAACCACCTCTAAGGTTTACATAGAATGGTCCAAAAAAGAAAAAACATCCAGTGAGCGGTAGTTCTGTGGGCGGAAATGCCTTGTTGATGCCAGAGGTCAGAGGAGAATGGGCAGACTGGTTCGAGCTGATAGAAATGCAACAGTGACTCAAATCGCCACCCATTACAACCAAGGTAGGCAGAAGAGCATCTCTGAACGCACAGTACGTCGAACTTTGAGACAGATGGGCTACAGCAGCAGAAGACCACACCGGGTGCCACTCCTTTCAGCTAAGAACACGAAACTGAGGCTACAATTTGCACAAGCTCATCGAAATTGGACAGTAGAAGATTGGAAAAACGTTGCCTGGTCTGATGAGTCTCGATTTCTGCTGCGACATTCGGATGGTAGGGTCAGAATTTGTCGTCAACAACATGAAAGCATGGATCCATCCTGCCTTGTATCAATGGTTCAGGCTAGTGGTGGTGTCATGGTGTGGGGAATATTTTCTTGGCACTCTTTGGGCCCCTTGGTACCAATTGAGCATCGTTGCAACGCCACAGCCTACCTGAGTATTGTTGCTGACCATGTCCATCCCTTTATGACCACAATGTACCCAACATCTGATGGCTACTTTCAGCAGGATAATGCGCCATGTCATAAAGCTGGAATCATCTCAGACTGGTTTCTTGAACATGACAATGAGTTCACTGTACTCAAATGGCCTCCACAGTCACCAGATCTCAATCCAATAGAGCATCTTTGGGATGTGGTGGAACGGGAGATTCGCATCATGGATGTGCAGCCGACAAATCTGCGGCAACTGTGTGATGCCATCATGTCAATATGGACCAAAATCTCTGAGGAATGCTTCCAGCACCTTGTTGTATCTATGCCACGAAGAATTGAGGCAGTTCTGAAGGCAAAAGGGGGTCCAACCCGTTACTAACATGGTGTACCTAATAAAGTGGCTGGTGAGTGTATATGTATATATACATTGATGCAGAACGTGTGCCACAATTCATGAATCTGTCACACGCTGCACACTTAACAGACAAACTGCAGTTTGCCCTGTTTTTAGTAAATGTACCCTACTGAGTAAAATGCAGCTCACATAATCATGATATTAATTGTGTGCAAATATTTAGGTACATGGTCTTTGCTTCATTCTCTTAAATACTAAAATACTTTATTTTATTTTTTTTAAGATTGAATAAATCCCTTTAAGTATAGCGTTATCGACTGGAATCAATAAGTAAAATCTCTTCAACTATATTTTGATATACTTTCTTGTTTTGATATTTTCTTTTTTTCATTTTTTTATTCTCAGTGCATACTTTTCTGCGGCAACACTGGCCATGGCTTTATGAACCTTTAGTGTATTGTGTGATTGGTTTTCACTGCCAAGCTATTATATCAGAGTTTATTGATGTACAGTAATTCAACTTTGTGGTATGAATGGCTTGCCAATTCATTGTCACGTTATTGTCCATATCCTACCCATCTTTTGTTGACTTGTTAAACTTTCATAAAACTTAAAAAAGAAAGAATATGGAAAAGCTGTTCAATTCTACTGTTATTTTCTTTGAAGCCAGATGACATGTTGTCATTTAATGAACTGAATAGTTATGTATATGATTAAACTATAATAATCTAGTAGAATGGTGTTTTTGTTCCTAGCCAACTGAAGGATCAACAAGCATCTTGTTAAATAACCAGAGGCTTTATATGCAGATTGAAAGACAGATGGCTGTGTCTAGCAGTAAGCCCTTTAAGATACTGCCCAGCATCAATTTATGTTTTTAAATGGCTTGGGATGATATTAAAAAGAGAGCCAAAGAATAAGAAATAGTCAAGAATATTATGAAATGGTAGACCAAAGCTGTTCTTCTATTTATTTGCTTGTAATATTTCCTTATTGGTCACTCTTATTATGCGATTTATTGCTATTTTATACCATGAAAATGACATGAGAATTGCTTAATGTATATGTTTTAAATTGCAGTAATTCAAATCTGTATAAAACTTTTCTTGATCAATGGTCATTGATACCTGAATGTCCAGAAAAATATTTGCAGCTCTGTTATGCTCTTAAAATATCTTTGGACATATTCACATATTATTTTTACATAGTTAATTAATGACATTTGAGACTTTAACCTGATAGGATAGTATTAATTACATGTGTTTTGTTTATAAAATTATTGGGAAAATGAATACAATGTTGAATTCTTACATTTTTTACCTTTTTTCCAGTTAAGTTTTTTAATATACAATGAAATGGATTAAATCTTTACTTTGGTATATAAAGTTGTTTTATTCTTTTCTCTTCAGGAAATTTATGAACTTTAATATCTTAAGGTGTAGCTGGGAGTTGAACACATGTGTTTAACTTTCAGCTTTTACTTGCATTACCTCCAATCCCCCATTTTCCAGTACATGCATGCACCATGGTCTGCAATTATGTTTTGTTAATTGCAGGGGCTCAAAAACTGAGCTCCTTCAATTGAAACAGGAAGCCAGTACATACTGACATCTAGGGTCCTATCACTTCACTAGTCTTGGTGTTTGATCCCAAACATTTAACCCCTTATCAGTAGTGACCACAGAGTTTGGGGTGTTTTAAGTGCCAATCCCAAGAATCTTCTAGTCCCCTTGTAAGACAAAAGGTTAAAATATTGTAAAAATGTAAAAAAAAAATCTAAATTAAAAATTAAACTCATTACCTTCCTTATTAAAAAACAATGAAATATTTTTAAAAAATAATTAAAAACGTCCTATATTTGGCTTCTTTTGAAACACCCTGATATGAAAAAAACCTCTTAACTAGCTCCATCTTCAGAAAAATAAAAGGTATTGTTGGAATCATATTAGTCATCATGTTAGTGAAATGTTTGAGTCTCTACAAACATAGATCCTCCTGTTGTGGGGTATAAATCTGAACATAAAGAGAAATCCATGGATCCATCTTCTTAGCAAAGTAAAACCGCCTTTACTGGTCATTTCATGACAGTGTTGGGACGCACCAAGACTGGAGCCGAGGCAACTTAGATTTCAAGTTCTAAAGGCTTTTCAGCTGCCGAAGGCCAGAGTCGGGGGTTGGCACCCTTCTTAGTAAGTGCCACAATCGGAGCACCAAAGAGAGAAGAAGTGTGGATGAAACTAGCGGAATAATTCACGCGAGCCCAAAATTCTTATAGCGCGCAGTCCACTGGGCGGGGCCACTGGAGACTGCAGACAACTTGGCAGGATCCTACGGAGGCCGTTGTCCGACGATATAACTGAGAAATGGAATACTCCGCTCATGACACTTCTCGAGTTTGGCATAGAGACGATTGTCGTACTTGGTCTGTTGGGTCTCAAGGTCCGGAGAAATATCAGATATCATCCAATAGACCCACCAACAGAATAAAGCAAGTCTCCAAGAGGTCAATCACAAACTCCTCGAAGACGGCTGGGCATTAACAGAGTCCGAATGGCTTCACCAGGTATCAAAGTGTTCATCGAGGGATTAAAAGCAGTCTTCCATTCATCTCCTTGGGGATACGAATGAGGTTGTTAGCCCCTCGAAAATCCTATTTGGAGAAGATCTTGGCTCCAGAAGGCGGTCAAAAAGCTCGGTGACCAATGGCAACGGATAGCGGTTCTTAACTGTTGATTGTTAAGACCGCGAAAGTCTATGCATGGACGGAGTGACCCGTCTTCTTTGGTCACAAAGAAAAAACCTGCACCAGCCGGAGAGAGTCTTGCGTATAATCTTCTGCAGGTTTTCTTGGATATACTCCGACATGGCTGTGGTTGGTACTGAGAGCGGGTACACACGGCACCTGGGGGGGGAAGTGTCCGGCAGCCGATCCACAGATCACAGTGTAGGGACGGTGAGGTGGCAACGTCTCGGCTTGCTTCTTTCGAGAAGACATCAGAAGTCCTATAACATGCGGGAAGACCTCAGGGCCTTGAGAGTCACAGAAGAAGCCAGGACAGGCACTGGAAGAGGCAAATCCACACAGTGAAGCTGGCAGTCAGGTCCCCCAGTCTTCCAGTCAAGAAAGGGTGGTGGAACTGCAACCATGGTAGACCCAACAGGATGGAGGACGTGGAACGCGGCAGCACATAAAAGGACAGTTTTCTCCTTGTGCAGCACACGACTTGCAAGGTCAGAGGCTTGGTGCAGTACTGGACAGGGTCAGAAAGGATTTGACACTGACAGAGAAGATACAGATGACCAGTGGCTTCTCTAGGCGAATCACGGGGATGTGATGCCGGGAGACCAGAGCGGCATCCACGAAGTTCCCTGCGGAACCTGAGTCAAAGAAAGCAGAAACCTGTATTCGGGTGCCGCTGCCAATGCTGAGAAGCACCGGTATCATCAGGCGTGGAGAAGCTTTGATTACACCTAGGGACGCTTCTCCCAAGTACCCTATGCGCTGGCGTTTCCCGGAGACTGGGGACGGACAGGACAGGACCCCAGGAAGTGTTCAGGGCTGGCACAGTAGAAGCAGAGGTCTCCCTGACGTCTTCTGATACGCTCCAGGGAAGAGGGTCTAAGCCTGTCCATAGGCTCCTCTACACAAGGTACAACTGGAGACAGAAGCGGCCTTTGAAAAACCGGAGCCAGGCGAGGAGGACGTTGTGGGCGGACCTGTGGTTGTTCCAGGCGTAACTCTTCAGCACGCTCCCTAAATCGCACATCAATCCGGGTGGCCAAGGTGATAAGTCCACTCAGGGTAGACGGCAGGTCCCGAGCGGCCAGAGCATCCTTAACATGAGAAGAAAGTCTGCGTCGTTCCAGGTCAGTTCCGAGGCCAGGGTACGGAATTGGACTGCATATTCTTGCCGGGCATAGACAGTAGCCTAGGTTCAGCGGCAGGAGGGCTGACCGGAGCAATGGGAGCTTCTGGAGCAGCCTCAGGAACAAGTTGTTGCTGCCGGGTGGCTAGCAGCTGCTGCAGCATGGCGGTGACCTGTTCCAGCTGTTCACGTTGAGCGGCAATATCTCAGGATTGCTGGACCACGAAGGTAGCCAGAAATGGTCGAGTGGGAAGCGGCACCTCGGCGGGATCCATGGCCTGATCTTGCTGTCAGGCTTAGAGGTTGTGGATCCTCTGGACCACTGCGGACGATGGCACAAGCCACTACCTGGGACGGGAGTCTAAGTGGCACCGGTTTTCACCAGAGCCCGCCACCAGGTCGTTCCACAGGCGTGACTTGTCCGCAGTGGCAGCCAAGGTCGAGGTACAGAAACGGCAGGCAAACTCGTAGTCGGGGACAGGCAGAAGGTCAGGACAGGCAGCACAGGATCGGAGTCAGAGTCGTAGCAACAGGTCAGGGCAGGCGGCAAAGGAGCGAAGTCAGAAACAGAACCAGGGTCACAACGGGAAATCTCAATAACAGCACAAGGCATCAAATACAGCTTTCTCTAGGGTGCAAGGCACAAAGATCCGGCAAGGGTAACAGGAAGAAGCAGGGTTAAATAGATTAAGGGGGAAAGGCCAGCGCCAATTAGCGCTGGCCCTTTAAATTTGCAGAAGCGCCCTAGGTGTCGGGGACGCGCGCACAGAGCAGAGGAGGACGGAGCAGCAGCAGCCAGAGCCGAAGCAGTCCTAGCCGGCTTGTCGTAGCTGCGCGCCGCACACAACAGGGTAGGAGGAGTAATGTGGCTACTGGGGCGTGGAGTAGCCGTGCTGTGTAGCCTCGTGCCGGCTACTCCACGCCCCAGTAGCCGCATAAGGAAATTTACATATTCTGTCAATAAAGTGTACCAAAAGTTAGCGGGGACGTGAGGATTAGCTCTAAAAAGAGCTATCCTCACGTCCCTTACATCCACCTACCACCCGATCTACCTTTATAGGTAGATTCGTGGTGGTAGGTTCTCTTTAAGCCTTGGGTCAAACGAAGACCCTAGGCTACCCTGGCAACCGATCACCGCCCCCCGCGCAGCGCCGTCTTTTAAATGCCGGCGGCGACTCTGTCGGCGGCAATCAAAGGGTTAATAGCCGCGATCAGTGCAAGCACCGACTGCGGTTATTAGAGGTGGGGGTTTGCTGCAATATGCAACAACCCCCACCTTTGTATGAAGAGCTACGGCGCAGAGCGTTAAGGGGTTAACAAACTCATGAAAAGAGTAAGAAAAGTCAAGAAAGGAGAATTGATCCTATGCAGGGACTTTAATATGCAACAGGAGAGACTTGCCACTAGCAACAGGGTAGACTTCTGGCCAACATTAGGTGCATGGATACACAAGGAACACCTATTTGACACTTTCAGATGGCTAAATGCGTCTTGCAGAAAGAATTCCTTCTACTCCTCAAGGCATAGGTCAATCTCAAGGATAGACTTAATTCTGGTAGATAGGAAAATGCTATTCAAGGTTAAGTTTGCAGATATAGGTACAGCATCGTGGTCCGATCATGCCCCCATCTCCCTTACTTTTACGCTATCAACCAGCTCAGAAACCCCAAAAATGTGGCGCAATAACACCTTCCTAATGATTCTACCCTCATATCAACAATCCATCACAACAGTAATTCAGGCGCACTTCAAATGGAGTGACACAGATGAGGTAGATATTGTCACGGGTGGTCCCGCGACCCATGTCGCGGGCTCACCCGTGCCTTCTGTCCCCCGCCAGCGCGCTGCAAGCGCCACTGCACGTGCCCGTGCTCCTGGCACGTCTGCTTCGGCTCCGGCTGCTGCTGCTCCGTCCTCCTCTGCTCTGTGCGCGCGTCCCCGACTACATATTAGCTCAATAAAGTGTACCAAAAGTTAGCGGGGACGTGAGGATTAGCTCTAAAAAGAGCTCTCCTCACGTCCCTTACATCCACCTACCACCCGATCTACCTTTATAGGGCCGCGTGATGACGTCATCATCATGCTGCTGCGCACCCCTTCCTGTCTGGACGGGCGCGGAAGAAAGAAGACGCGGGATCAGGGACCAGCTGCCAGAGGTGAGTACAGGGTTTTTTTTTTTTTAAATCAATCTGAGATAAAAGGGGCTTATTGTATAAAACATTTATTTGATGTGCTCATTCATGGGGGGGGGCAGAATATGTAATAATCACTGAGATGTTGGTTAGCAGAAAGAGTTTTGAGGAGTTTTTTAGGTATAATTGGGGTGGGGGGGGGGCATCATTAGGAATTTTGTCCCGGGGCCCAGTGGACTCTAGTTACGCCACTGGGTGAGGACCTTCCTGATCTCAGGGGTCTGAGACGATTGTTAGAGATTACGGACTCCTAACTCTGCACAGAACTTCACTAAAACGCCTGCGGGCTATAAGAGTCCTGGTTATTCATAGAGAAGAAACACAAAAGGCTGAAGCCTGAAATAATCATCTCAAGAGGAAGAGCTGAGAGAAGGAAGACAAATATAAGACGAATCCCCGAGGCCAAAACCAACCTAATATTTACATTCATAATAAATGTTCCAGGTAATAACGGAGAAGAGACAGGAAGCAGCATATACCCGGAACATATTACATCACCCGTATAATACCGCACATACACAGGGTCCACCATACCCACCACTAATACTACTACCCCATGACACTAAACCAATACAATGGGGGTCATTTACTAAGGGCCCGATTCGCGTTTTCCCGACATGTTACCCGAATATTTCCGATTTGCGCCGCTTGTACATGAATTACCCCGGGTTTTTGGCGCACGCGATCGGATTGTGGCGCATCGGGGCCGGCATGCGCGCGACAGAAATCGGGGGGCGTGGCCGAACGAAAACCCGACGTATTCGGAAAAACCGCCGCATTTAAAAACCGAAAATTTGTCGCTTGGGGAGCGCTCACCTTCACCTTCTATGGGATGGTGCATTCCGGGGCGTTAAGATTATTTTCGGCGCCACCTGGTGGACGGCGGAGGAACTACCATCTTAAATCCCAGCCGGACCCGAATCCTGTGCAGAGAACGCGCCGCTGGATCGCAAATGGGCCGGGTAAGTAAATGTGCCCCATTATTACAACGAAGATATTACCACGCTGCACTACACAACACAACCACTAGTGGCCGCACTGAGCTAGTAATAGGATATGTCCTACAGGTAGCAGTCATATTCTTGAACATAGGGGGCAGTATTATAGTAGTTATATTCTTGTACATAGGAGCAAAGTAAAATTTGTTACGCACAAAATAAGCCCTCACACAGGTCTGTACACGTAAAAATGAAAAAGTTATGGATTTTTGAAGGTGGAGAGCGAGAAATGAGCGGAAAAACCCTGCGTCCTTAAGGGGTTAAGGAACCTTATTTGTGAACTGTTAGGAGAATACACAGAAACAAAGGTCAAGGGTACATTGTTAATCTCGCAGATGAAAATAAGATATCTGCCTTTTTCATCTGCAAAACTGTCTAGCAAATTGAATGAGACTGTCTGTCTGATCATAGCACCAGCTATTTTAGCCAGGCCATTGGCTAAGTAGATGTGAGGAAAGGTCCTATGAGACATCTTAGGATGTTTATCTTTTTGTAAATGCGTCTCCTGTACCATTATAATGTCCGCTTGGGACTTGACCGCGTCCTGCCACAGAGCATTCCTTTTAAAGGACGAGTTAAGCCCGTTCACATTGTTAGACCAAATATTAATTGACATGGTATACTTGAAGCTGTCTACTTACTGTCCTTTTTCGAAACAAGTATGTTAACAAGAAAAACACTTTAATCTTTGTTATGCCTTGACCTTAAGACTGGTCTCTACAGCTGTAGCCTACTCAGAATTTATCGCTTTTCTTGGCCTTTTAGTGTTATTCAGATATAAACAAGTATAGATACAAGGAAAACAAAAAAAAAAAAAAGGTACCCTTATTCAGGGTTGTCTCACCGGTCGTAAATATCACCTGATGAAAAATGGGGTAAATTTCACCTAAGATCTCTTCTGGACCTCGCTACCTATAGGTGTGCAGTCCCCAGGTCAATCCTTCTGGTGCTCTTCTTCTGGAGATGGGTTTTAAGATGGTGTTCCCATGATGTCTATGGGTATGCGGGTCCCATATGACTGCAGCAAAGGTGGGCCCTTTTCTGAGCTGCGGATCACATCCATTGCTCCATCTTTTTGGACCAAGAGCTTAGTGGAGTATCCCCACTTGTAAGCGATGCCAGCATTGAGGAGTGCTGATGTCAGTTGGGCAAACTGACGGAGGGCTTGCAGGGTGGCTTGGGAGAGGTCAGCAAAGATATGAATTTCCTCATAGGGGGCCGGGAGAGATTTGGCTTTTCTGGCCTCTTTGATGTGGAAAAATGTATTCTAATGATAGTCTCTGGGGATTTTATCGGGCAGGGATCTCTGTTTCGGGAAGCCTATGGGCTCTGTCAATTAGCAGTTCCTTAGATGAAACTTCTGGCAGGAGGGCTTTAATTATGGTTGTGATGAAAGGTTTAAGCTCTGTTGGGGGGAACCAACTCCGGGATACCCCTAAATTTCACGTTATTATGCCGGTTCCTATCTTCTAGGTCGGCTAGTTTGGATCTTATGGCTGTTACTTTATCTGCCAATTGGTAGTGCGAATCGATGAGCTCATTGTGTGAGCTAGTCAGCTTTCCCATTTTTGACTCTATGTGTTCCACTCTGCCCGTGATTTCCTCCACAGACCCATCTATTTTGTGGGCAAGATGTGCTAACTCTGTATGGAGGGAGCTTTTGAGGGCAAGCATCAACTCTTTGATAAACACCTCTGAAGCTGGTTGCTTTGAAATGGGTATAGATGCAAAGGGTTCTGCATTTGCTATGTTGAGAGTGTTAACTACGTTGTGCAGGCTTACCCTTTGAGGATCTAGTCGAGGCTGCTGCTTCTCTGGGCTTGTTGATGGAGAGGAGAATGGTGACCACAGGGCTATCCGGGGCTAAATGACACAAGAGCAGAAATCTCTGCTCTTGGCCAACAAATTCTCCAGACCTTAAATCAAAGGAGTCTTTGCTTCAGAGAAACAATTAAAAAAGAGAACTATGAGTATGGGGATAAATGCGGAAAACTACTAGCTAGATCCTTGCACCCTCAGTCCTCTCAGCCCCCGTTCTTGTCCTATTATTCCTCTCAGGGAAAAACCAGCAACTCTCACACAAAGATCCTACAAAGAGTTCAGGAGATTTTACGCAGCCCTATACAGCCTAGATTCATCCCCTAATACTTACACTCAGGGTCCCTCTGAAAATGAGTCCCTCTTAAAATTAGATCTTCTCCTATTGCAATCATGCAACATGACCTGATCTTATCCACACAGAGCAAGTTGGCTTTGTACCAGGGCTAGAGGCAAGGGACGACACTCACTATCACAGGGCAACAATTTGCAAACTTGTCTTAGACATTGTCTCACTAAATAAAGATAAACTATGGTAGAATGCAGTTTCCCCTCCCCCTCTAAAGAGACCTACCAGGGTTTTCTGGTTACCCACTGAAAAAGACTGGGGGTCATTGAAGGTCTCCCTGTTAATGTCAGGAATTTTTATTGCATAGGGTTTGGTTTGCAGCCAAATCTAAAATTGCCACTATTGCTGGCTGGTTTCCCTTGGCCCAGGACTATCCCAGCCTCCCAGAGGTACTATGGACTTGTCCCCTTCTGCTATCTAGTGATGGGAGACTGCTGAAAATTAGTGACCTCACCACAGATTCGCCCCCTTATTGAATTGCTGGGAAAGTTAGGGAGCTACCCGGGTGCTTGGCTTCACTACCTACAACTGAAGCATTTCCTGTCCTCCCTGACCCCTAAAGAGTGCTACCACTCAGACCCAGATACATTTGAGAGCCATTGTCTTAAGTAGTTGGTTCCCCCACATGGTGAGTTTTTCATATATAGGTTACTATCTGTCACGGGTGGTCCCGCGATCCATATCACGGATCGCGGGGTCACCCGTGCCTCTCGCTCCCCGCCTGTGCGCCGCAAGCGCAGCTTACGTGTCCCGGTCTCTGTCCTGGCCTATCCAGTCCCGGCTCCTCCGTCCTCGGCCGTGCGCGCGCATCCCCGGCTCCTAGGGCGCGCGCGCACCAACTTCTTCAGATTTAAAGGACCAGCGCGCCGCTAATTGGCGCTGGCCATTTCAGGTAAACTATTTATTCCTGCCTCTTCCTGTGATCCCTGCCGGATCTTTGTGCCCTGTGCCTTGGAGAAAGCTTTGTTTATGCCGTGCGCTGTTTATGTGATTTTCCGTTGTGACCCTGGTTCTGTTTTTGACTTTGCTCCTTTACCGCCTGCCTTGACCTATTGCTTCGTCTCTGACTCCGATCCTGTGCTGCCCATCCTGACCTCCTGCCTGTCCCCGACTATGAGTTTGCCTGCCGTTTCTGTACCCCGACCTTGGCTGCCATTGCGGACAAGTCACGCCTGTGGAACGACCTGGTGGTACCACGCCGCAGCAAGACCAGCCTGCTTTGCGGCGGGCTCTGGTGAAAACTGGGTATCACTTAGACTTAGTCCCAGGTTGTGGCTTGTGTTATCGTCCGCAGTGGTCCAGAGGATCCACAACCTCGTATCCTGACAGTAAGATCCGGCCATGGATCCCGCCGAGGTTCCGCTTCCCACTCGGCCGACTCTGGCTACCATCGTGGTCCAGCAATCCCGGGAGATTGCTGCCCAACGTGAACAACTGGAACAGGTTACCGCCATGCTGCAGCAACTGCTAACCAACCAGCAACAACAACAGGCTCCTGTGGCTGCTCCCATAGCTCCCGCTACCCCGGCTAGTCTTCCCGCCGTTGAACCCAGGCTACGCTTGTCTATGCCCAGCAAGTATGACGGTGATCCTAAGATGTGCAGGAGCTTTATAACCCAGTGCTCCCTGCACATAGAATTCATGCCACCCCAATTCATCACGGAGCGTTCCAAGGTGGCATTCTTCACCACCTCCGTCACATAGCTTCCTGGACCACTCTTCCGGCCTACAACAGGTGGACAGAGATGGGAAAGCTGTGGCTGGCGCCATATGATCCAACAACCTTGATCTGGGTCCCCCACATGATACACCACCATCCACCCTCTTGGGCTCTATGCAATTTACTAGAGACATTTGGTTTAAATGCAGAGTGCGCTTCCAATTGGCCACCCTTAGGTCCCCACTCACCCCAGTACTTTTTAACCACACCTTCCAGACAGCGTGAATTCAGGAGGATTTAAACTTTGGATAGAGGCTAAATTATTCCAGATTAAGGACTACACGTACGCCCATACCAGACTGAGCCTTCCATTCGCCACCCTAGTAGAGAGGTTCCCGGCTCTTGCAGGGGGGCCTTTCAGTATGGACAAATTAAACACTATATATTATCTCATATGGGCTCGGGGGAGATCCCACGCCCATCCCCATTTGAGCTTTTATGTGCCTCAGGGCCTTCCTCCAAGGGCTTAAAGGGAACCTACCACCACGATTCTACTGCAGGCCGCAGGCCGGACGAGGGCACGCAGCTCCTCGTAGTTGCGCGCCGAACACAACAGGGTACAAGGAGTAACGTGGCTACTGGGGCGCGGAGTAGCCGCGCTGTGTAGCCTCGTGCCCGGCTACTCCACGCTCCAGTAGCCGCATAACTAAATTTACATATTAAGGGAATAAAGTTTATTAAAAGTTAGCGGGGATGTGAGGATTAGCTCTAAAAAGAGCTATCCTCACGTCCCTTACATCCACCTACCACCCGATCTACCTTTATAGGTAGAATCGTGGTGGTAGGTGCCCTTTAATTTCCAACATTTATAAACTCCCCTGCGAGACCCACCCAGCCTACACATACGTACATGGCTAAATGGGAGACATGGCTGAATAGGAAATTTTCTTTGGAACAATGGCAGATCATCTGGTCAACTGCTAAAAAGGCCTCCATAAACTCCCTCTACAAGGAGAACAAGGTAAAACTCCTTCTGCTCTGGTACCACACCCCCGAGTTGTTGCACAGACTGCTGGCAATGTAACGGGGAGGTTGGCTCGGTGTACCTTATCTTTTGGTCATGTCCGGCAATAGTAAATTACTGGAATATGATTGAAAATCTCCTGCAGGAGATCCTGGGAACCAGCATCCCCTTGGATCCGACAGTATATCTACTTAACTTACCCCCTACAAACATCAGGGCTGACTGCTCCTAGCATCCGCTCAGACTAATATAACAGGATTGTTGTTTAGTTTTTCCTTATATTTTTACATAGTTATACGGCTTATAACATCTATTATCTATTGTATCTTTTATTACACATGTCTATAGGCCATGTCTGGGCAGATGTTTTTGTTTGTGTTTGTTAAAGATAAAACGAAAATAAATAAAGTTGATTAAAAAAAAAGAAATAGTTAATAAAATCTCATGAATAAGCTTTAGACTCCCAAAATGAATTATCTATACATTGTATCTCATCCCGTAAATAAAAAGCCCTCATATGTTCGCATTACCAAAAAACATAAAAATTTATAGGTCATACAATGTGACAATACAAATCTGCTGTGAATGGCGCATCCTTTCATTCTATACTCGGCCGTGTGCCCATACAGAAGTTTACCACCACATTTGGGGTGTCACGGGTGGTCCCGCGATCCATATCGCGGATCGCAGGGTCACCCGTGCCTCTCGCTCCCCGTCTGCGCACCGCAAGTGCAACTTACGGGTCCCGGCCTCTTCAGTTCCGGCTGCTGCTGCTCCTTCATCCTCGGCCGTGCGCGCTCGTCCCCGGCTTCTAGGGCGCATGCACACCAACTTCTGCAGATTTAAAGGGCCAGAGCGCCGCTAATTGGCGCTGACCATTTCAGGTAAACTATTTATTCCTGCCTCTTCCTGTGATCCCTGCCCGATCTTTGTGCCCTGTGCCTTAGAGAAAGCTTTGTTTATGCCGTGTGCTGTTCATGTGATTTCCCGTTGTGACCCTGGTTCTGCTTTTGACTTCGCTCCTTTTCCGCCTGCCTTGACCTATTGCTACGTCTCTGACTCTGATCCTGTGTTGCCTGTCCTGACCTCCTGCCTGTCCCCGACTATGAGATTGCCTGCCGTTTCTGTACCCCGACCTTGACTGCCATTGCGGACAAGTCACGTCTGTGGAACAACCTGGTGGTACCATGCCGCAGCAAGACCAACCTGCTTTGCGGCGGGCTCTGGTGAAAACCGGGTATCACTTAGACTCCGGTCCCAGGTTGGGGTTTGTGTCATCGTCCCCAGTGGTCCAGAGGATCCACAACCTCGAATCCTGACAGTAAGATACGGCCGTGGATCCCGCCGAGGTTCCGCTTCGCAGTCAGCCTCAGACTCTGGCTACCATCGTGATCCAGCAATCCTGGGAGATTGCTGCCCAACGTGAACAACTGGAACAGGTTACCGCCATGCTGCAGCAACTGCTAGCCAACCAGCAACAACAACAGGATCCTGTGGCTGCTCCCGTGGCTCCCGCTACCCCGGCTAGTCTTCCCCGGTTGAACCCAGGCTACGCTTGTCTATGCCCAGCAAGTATGACGGTGATCCTAAGATGTGCAGGAGCTTTATAACCCAGTGCTCCCTGCACATAGAATTCATGCCATCCCAATTCATCACGGAGCGTTCCAAGGTGGCATTCTTCATCAGCCTCCTCTCCGGGAAAGCCCTGGCCTGAGCTACCCCACTTTGGGACAGAGTGGACCCAGTCACGGCAAATCTGACGGCATTTCTGGCAGAGTTCCGGTCCGTCTTTGAAGAACCAGCACGGGCCTCTTCTGCTGAGACGACACTGTTGAATCTACGCCAGGGGAACTCTTCCGTGGGAGAGTATGCCATCCAGTTCCGTACTCTGGCTTCGGAACTCTCCTGGAATGATGAGGCCCTGACTGCAGCTTTTAAGAAGGGACTCTCCTCTCACGATAAGGACGCTCTGGCCGCCCGGGATCTGCCGCCTACCCTGAATGCTCTCATTACCTTGACCACCCGTATTGATGTGCGTTTTAGGGAGCGTGTCAAGGAGTTACGTCTTGAACAACCCCAAGTCCGCCCACAACGTCTTCCCCGCCTGGCACCTACTTTCCACAGGCCGCTCAAGCCTCCTGTAGCACCATCTGCCGAGGAGCCTATGGAGGTGGACAGGGCCAGACTCTCTTCTCAGGAACGCAATAGAAGACGTCGACCTTGAGACCCACCAAGTTCATGTACGGCAAGTCCTCAGTCGTTTAAGGGCCAATCGCCTCTATGCCAAACTAGAAAAGTGTCTATTCCATCAGCAGAGTATCCCGTTTCTTGGCTATATAATCTCTGACAGAGGCCTTCAGATGGATCCTGCAAAGTTGTCTGCGGTTCTTCAGTGGCCCCGTCCAGTAGGACTATGCGCTATACAGCGGTTTCTAGGCTTTGCGAATTACTACCGGCAGTTCATCCCACACTTCTCCTCGCTGGTATCCCCCATCGTGGCGCTCACCAAGAAGGGTGCTAACCCCCGACTCTGGCCTTCGTCCGCTGAGGAGGCCTTCAGGAACTTAAAGTCCAAGTTCGCTTCAGCCCCAGTACTGGTACGTCCTGACACAGAGAAGCCTTTCCATCTGGAAGTAGATGCATCCTCGGTGGGGGCCGGTGCAGTGCTCACGCAGAGGGGTTCCAAAGGCCGAACTGTCACCTGCGGATTTTTCTCCAAGAGTTTCTCCTCTGCTGAGAGGAATTATTCCATAGGAGATCGTGAACTGTTGGCGATTAAGCTTGCCTTGGAAGAGTGGCGTTACCTCCTGGAGGGAGCTCGGTTTCCGGTCAGCATTTATACGGACCACAAGAACCTTCTCTACCTCCAATCTGCTCAGCGACTAAATCCATGTCAAGCCCGCTGGTCACTCTTCTTCGCCCGGTTCGATTTCCTCATTCATTTCCGCCCTGCCGAGAAGAACATCAAGGCTGATGCCCTTTCTTGTGCCTCGGATGTTCTTGGGGAGGAACCGGCTCCTCAGCATGTCATTTTTCCTGACCGACTGGTACTGGCTGCGCCTGTGGATCTTCGTCAACTACCCCCTGGCAAGACATACGTACAACCTGCTCTACGTAGGAAGATTCTGTCTTGGGGACATTGCTCACGTGTGGCTGGGCACCCTGGGGTGCAGCGTTCTATCGCCCTCATTTCCCGGTTTTACTGGTGGCCAGATCTGGCCAAGGACGTTCGGGATTTTGTGGGTTCCTGTGCCCGAAATAAGCCGTCACGTCTCAAGCCTGCTGGTCTTCTTCTGCCGTTGCCGATACCCAGCTGTCCTTGGACTCATATCGCCATGGACTTTATTACGGATCTACCGCCTTCTTCTGGCAATACCGTCATCTGGGTGGTGACTGACCGATTTTCGAAGATGTCCCATTTTGTACCTCTTCCAGGTTTACCTTCTGCTCCACATCTTGCCAGCCAGTTCTTCCATCACATCTTCAGACTCCATGGACTTCCCCAGCACATCGTCTCTGACCGTGGGGTTCAGTTTGTCTCGAAATTCTGGCGTTCTCTCTGCAACCAACTTCAGGTGAAATTGGACTTCTCTTCCGCTTATCACCCCCAGTCCAATGGACAAGTGGAAAGAGTCAACCAGACCTTGGGCTGCTATCAACGCCATTTTGTTTCTGCCCGTCAGGACGATTGGTCCACTCTGTTGCCGTGGGCAGAGTTCTCCTATAACTCCTTGGACTCTTCATCCGTGGGTTCTGCCCCATTTTTTGTTAATTATGGATTGGATCCTCCTCTGCCCCTGCCTGTGCCATCGGAAGTTCCTGCTGTTGAGGAATTGGTGCGGGACTTTAAGACCATTTGGGAACAGACTCGTTTATACTTACTACAGGCTTCGGCTCGAATCAAGTCCCAGGCCGATAAAAGACGCAGGCCTTCTCCTGTCTTCAACCCTGGTGATAAAGTCTGGTTGTCCTCCAAGTATGTCCGACTTAAGATTCCTGGCTACAAGCTTGGTCCTCGTTTCCTGGGTCCCTTCGTGGTGCTGAATCGCATCAATCCAGTTTCCTACAAGCTGCGTCTCCCTCCAACCATGCGCATCCCGAACTCCTTCCATGTCTCCTTGCTTAAGCCTGTTATCTTGAACCGCTTCTCCCGTCAACTCTCCCCTCCTGCCCCTGTGGCCGACTCCTCTGACATCTATGAGGTTAAGGAAATCCTGGATATGAAGACAGTGAGGGGTAAGCGGTTCTTCTTGGTTGACTGGAAGGGGTTCGGGCCAGAGGAGAGATCTTGGGAGCCCGAGGACAATATCTTGGACCCTGGTTCTGTTTTTGACTTTGCTTCCTTACCGCCTGCCTTGACCTATTGCTACGTCTCTGACTCCGATCCTGTGCTGCCCGTCCTGACCTCCTGCCTGTCCCCGACTACGAGTTTGCCTGCCCTTTCTGTACCCCAACCTTGGCTGCCATTGCGGACAAGTCACGCCTGTGGAACGACCTGGTGGTACCACGCCGCAGCAAGACCAACCTGCTTTGCGGCGGGCTCTGGTGAAAACCGGGTATCACTTAGACTCCGGTCCCAGGTTGTGGCTTGTGTTATCGTCTGCAGTGGTCCAGAGGATCCACAACCTCGTATCCTGACACTATCAGCAGCTGATGCTGAGGACATTCCATTCACATACATGTCAGCGTGGGAGGAGGAACTGGGGGAGAGGTACCCTAAGGAATCTTGGGAAAAATCTCTTATTCTGACCCATAAATTGTCAATATTTGGTAAAATCCAGGAAACTAATTAAAAGATTCTCACATGCTGGTATAGCATTTTGGCACGCTTACACATATGTTTCCATCAGTGTAACCAGTATGCTGGTGATGCCATTCAGCCCTGGGCACCATGTTCTTCATTTGTTGGGTCTGTAAGTTAATGGCGTCTGCTGTCTGGGAGTTATACAGAAACATGTGCAGAATCTCTGGGGATCTCACACCACCTGTTGCACTATTATCTATGATCCCAGGCTACCTCCAATACATTAAGAAGGGTATTCTTCAACATTTCCTGGTGGCTATGAGGCTGGTAATCCTTGGAAGTCTATGGCTCCTTGCACTCAGTTGATGTGGGTGGAGGAAGTTAACTGCGTTTACTGCATGGAAGAGCTCAGAGCACTAGATGATACCAAGCTGAAGGCTTACTACTCCACCTGGTCTAGAAGTACCCAGTGGAGGAATTCTGATTCATTATCAAGTTGGCTCTCAAGCAATTCCTAAACCACAGTTCTATTGCCCCCAACCTTTTGGTATAAGTCTGTTCTTTTGGCGACAGTGCAGAGCCACTCCTATCCCCTCTTCCCTCTTCCACTTACCCCAACGTATAAAACGATTACACTGTTAGTTGCTTAGTAAAATTGTCACTTCTGATGCCTCAATGCTTGCTGAATGTACGCAATGTAGCTCAAGAGCCAGACCTTGTAATGGTGAAAGTAGAGCAAACAAGATGACTCTAACAACTAAGTGGTAAGTATCTAATATTTCTATAGTTTATAAAATTGCTGCATATACATATATCCTTCATAAGTAGGGATGGGTGAATTTTTCAAAAAATTGGATTAGCTGAGTTTGCCAAATTTTCCGACAAAATTTTTGGTTCGTCCCGAATCGAATCATGACGAATCATGTTAAAAGACGGGTATGTAGAACGTTGTGCCATGCTCAAATATGCATAGGGAGCGTGGTTTGGTCTTCAAACAATGCTGTATTTTAGTATGGCACACACATGACAGCCGCCTCTCTTAGAATCGCTTCACTCTTCAATTCCATGGGCAATTACAGGGGTCAACTTGACCAAATAAGTGAAGCGGGAATGCAGCCTTACAAGGTAACGCCAGCTCGAAAGGACTGAGCTGAGGGCAAAGATCCCACTATAACATCAAAGAGTGCACTCTTTTTACACTGACATCAGATGATTCCATAGATGACTACAGAACCTGTTCTTTTAAACACAGATACATGTAGAAATCCCCCAAAAGAGTGGAGAGGGTGTCGGCAGTAAATTTGCATTGACGTCACTGATCATTTTGCCCTTCTTTTCATCCGTCAGTGTCCGCTTTCAATCTGTCAATAATCCATTATCAGTATTGCTAAAGCCAAAAACAAACAGGAGTGGATCCAAAACAGAGATGACGAGTAAATGGGATATTTGCATGTCCTCTGTGTTCTGTATCCCCTCATGCTTTTGGGTATCAATCCTGAGGATTTTCATTTTTATTCTGACAGATGAAATGAAGGCAAAAACCAAACATAGTGGCAACGTCATAGAGTGGTGGAGGTTGAAAATGGCATTATGGAAATCACAGGGTGTTCCAGGGAGACAGCGGTCTGTTGGCAGCAGCATAAGTAGGCCGCAGAGTGGCAAGGGGCCAGCAACATCATTCACACATTCAGTGTGTTGTGGGCGGCAGCAGTAGGAGCAGCATGAGGCACGAGAGTGGCACAATGACAAATTCTGGTGGTAGCAGCAACATACTAGGCCACAGTGTGTCACAATGACAGAGTGTGCAGGTGGATAACAATCCCTAGTAAAGATGGTAGGAGGTAGATTGCGCAACTGGCAGCATATTTAGTGCATCAGGCGGGTGGCAGCATCAGAATAGTGGCTGAGGCAGTTAGTTAGAATCCAGACTCAACATTTGGGGGAGGCGTCAAGGCTGATCTAATCTGATGCATAAGGCATTGGTGTGTTGCAATCCTGGCCGATCCATGCCTGATTCATCTTGACAAAGGTCAGTCTCTCCCCATTACGGTGGACAAGTGGGTTCTCCTTGGGGTAATGATGGCCCCCATCGCACTGAACACCTGCTCTGATGCCACACTACTGGCTCGATAGGTTAGCTTCTCTACTGCAAACTCTGCATGTTGCAGCCACACTTCAAGATTGGCTGCTCAGTAGTCCAGGGGATCCTCTACCTGAGGTGGTAAAGTGCTGTCCAAGTAGGCCACCACCTGCTGGTGCAGGGTCTGCTCCATGTCCCGCTGCTGCTGGTGGTGGCAGCTACACTCCTGTAGAGGAAGTTGCTCATTAAGGACTCCACACTTAAACTTCTGCTGATGGAGCTGCTACTACTCCCGCATCTCCACACAGCAGCCATGAGTATTACATGAGCGATGACTTCCAGGAATCCCCTGACTGTCCACACAGTGTTAATCTACAGTATGCCAGTTTTTGCGCAAATAACTCTAAGGGACTCACTGCCTCCATCTCCACTATATAATGTCATGGTGCTTCTGGGTCATCTGCCTCGTCTTATACCTCCTCCGGATGCTCCTGCTCCTCCTCTCCTGTCACCTAAGTAGAAAAACCACTAATTTCACCAGCCTCTGCTTGTGCTTCAATGTCCTCCTCCACCTCCTCCAGTTCAGTCCCCACTTGTCTCATGTGGTCATGAGATGTAGTCGCCACTTCTCCAGTGCCCTGACCAGACAGATTTTGCAGCATGAAGCAGTGGAATGACATAATTCATCCTGTAGTCCTGGCGACTGACAAATAATGTGGCCTCTTTAAAAGGCCTGAGCAAACACCAGGTGTCACGCATGAGCTGCCAGTGGCTGACATCAAAGGTACACTGGAGAGTACTCCGTTCCGATCATCAAAAAATTATTAAAGGCTTTTCTCTGTTCATAAAGGTCTAACATATGGAGGCTGGAATTCCAACAGGTGGAAACTTCGCATATCAGCCTATGTTTGGGGAGGCCATTCTGCTGTTGCAACTTGGGGAGGGTATATGTCTAGAGTGCGCTGGACCACTGTGGGAGATTGTACTAGCCGACGCCAGGGACCAAAGTCTAAGTGGAGCCTGGTCTTTACCAGAGCCTGCTGCAAAGCGGGATGGTCTTGCTACGGCGTGGTGCCACCAGGTTGTTCCATAGGTGCGACTGGCTGGTGGCAGCCAAGGAAGTACTGCAGGATACAGTCCGAGCGTGGGGTGACAGCAAGAGATCAGCGCTGGAAGGAACACTGGAACTCACGGCAAGAACACAGGAGCTGGCACACAGTACAGAAATGGACTGGCACACAGAACAGTAATGCAGGAACGGATGATGGGAACACAGGAGGGCTTTCACTTCACAGGAATAAGGCTGAAGATCCGGCAGGAGATGTTGGGAGCTCCCAAATTTTATAGCTGATTTAGCTATGACCATCACCAATCACCAGAACGCTGGCTATTTAAATCATGGAGAGCCGGCGCGAGCCCGGCCTTGTCGGAGCAAGATCGTGGAGAGGTAAGTGCGGTCTCGGGGACCCAGCACACACAGAAGGGCAAGGATGGATGAAGTGCATGCACAGTTTCCTGGCCATTTTTAAAATGTCTTCAAGGTGGGTGGAATACTTGAGGAAACTTTTCACAACCAGATTGAACACATGCGCCATGCAGGGCACATGGACCATCACTCCTCTGTGAAGAGCGGACACCATGTTCCTCCCATTGTCTGTCACCATGGTTCCAATTTGCAGTAGTCGCGGAGAAAAGCACAGATTTTCCACGACTTGGAAAGGGAGCATTGCAGTACCATCAACTTGGACAGGAGCACGGTCAGCTTCTACACCTTAGGATGGCTGGACACATTCAGTTGTCTCTTTGTAATTGCTTCATTCAACAACTACTGGCACCATGCGTAGCAAGGAGCAGGAGCATCTGCATCAGGAGATGATGTCAAAGACAAACAGTTCCCTTCGGCAGAGGTGCTGGAGCCTTGACTGGCTGAAATGGTGTGTGTGTTACTAGGTTCTGCTGCTGTTGCACCGGCGGCAGGATGGACCACCACATCTGAGACACGTTTCTCCCAGGCCATTGGATGGTGACGCTTCATTTGTTGATGCAGGGCTGGGGTGCCAACGTTAGTTCCCTGGCCATGTTTCACTTTCTCTTCGCAGATTCTACAAAAACACACGCTTGGCTCCTCTTATCAAAAAACTGCCACACCGCCGTGTAGGTGATTTTTACCGCCAACACTCTGCACTGAGTAACTACTAACGCCGCTGCCTCACTGAACCCCTTTGCTACTGCTTACTTGGACCTGCAAAGCGGGTTTTATACCACACAGCCGTTTGGGTCTCTTCCTCGAATTGCTGCCACCCTGCTGACTCATGCCCACAGTAGTGACTTGCTGCCTGCTTCGCTGCCTGATGCGCAAGCTGACATCCTCTTCTGTCCACGATGACGATGAAGCCCTTGCTTCACCCCGCTCCCAAGTGCAATTGGCTACATCATGGATTTGTGTTTCCCTGTCACTGCTATTCTCCTCACCGGTCTCAGTATGCACAGCCTGACCACTCGCAAGTGCAACATAACCTCCCGTGCCACTCTCCACAACTCTACTTTCCCACCTACTGCACAAAGCAGTGGATGTCTGCCCCACCTCTTCACTGCCAAGCAGCTGCTGACTGTCCTCAGAGACTTAGTCCTCGCTGTATAGTGACGCTAAGCTCAGCCCAACTAGTAGATATCTGGCTGAGGGAAATGAACAGGACAGAGGCTGGTTGAGGACAGGTGATGGCCGCTGACCTGTTCCTGGGCCATGCCAACTAAGGGTTGTATCTGACAAACCCACAGACTCTTGGCTTTAGGTTGTTCATCAACACGTTTCCGCTAGATGACATCAGCAGTTCTGGACTCACCCCTGCTGCGATGTCCCCTTACTGTGCTGTGACCTGTGCTTGCTCCACCTGCCCCCTCTCTGTCTGACATATTGGTTCATCAACTATGTTTCTTGATATCAACTTTAGCAACAAAAAATTATTGAAATTTGGAGTATACAGATCCCCCAAAATGGACACTCCAACAACTACTGAGTGCAAGCAACTAAATGCTAGAGAGAGCACATGCATTGTGAAATGATGGGATTGCAAATGGCCGTCTGTTTTCATAGGGCTGTGACATGACATAAGCCTGCTGGTCGCTGATAGGCTTACAGGTCTGCACATGTGATCGAGGGTGTTCCTTTCTAGTTCCCAGAGTTATCTTTACCATGTAACACGTTGTGCTCACAATTTTGCTTTTAAAGGGGAAAAAAAAACAATTTCAAGTTTTCCTGAAATTATAAACGAATTCCACTTTGTTAGAATCGATTCATCCATCGTTATAAGCAATTAAAAAACAGCATCCATAGATTTAAAAAAAATATTTATTTATACCGGAGCCACAGATTTTAGACAATTTTATCACCTTGTTGAGGCCATATACTGTAGATGTAAACTGTTCAGTCTAAATATACAGCAGGATTACCTTCTGTGTTTTGATTCTATTTTTATTACCTTTTGGGATTTGTTCTTTTGGAGTGTTTCCAATCGCTCCAAAGTCTCTATCATGTTTTAAATGTAGGTGCTGAGATAGATTCTGTTTTAAAAAAGTGTTTGTTGTGCCTGTGGCACACTGAAAGTCTGTACGGTGCTACCTACATATTGATTCCTTAAAGACTAAGCTCATTTTCACCCTAAGGACACAGCCCGGTTGAGATGCTCCTGCTCCTCGCTACGCATAGTGCCAACAGTCGTTGAAAGAGGTGATTACAAAGAGACAACTGTATGCGTCCAGCCATCCTAAGGTGCAGAAGCTGACCGTGCTCCTGACCAAGTTTTTTTTCAGACTGTTATTTCATGCCATGTTGTACTTCACATTAATACTATATTTTAGTTGAAATATATTGTAAATGTACTTATTTGTAAAAATAAGTACAAGAATAAAGTTTGGGGAAAATTTTAAGTTTTCCTTTTTTTCTGATTTCTAAATGTTATACTTATCATACAGTTAGTCTAACCGCCCATATTGACATAACATTAACATATGTCTGCTTTATGCTAACATTATTTTCTATATGTTGATTTATTTTATTTTTAGAGAACAATTCATCTCCGTAAGGGTACATTCAGACGGTCATATGCCTTTTCTGTCCTGTATTTACAGCTGTATTCTGGTCGCAAATACAGGCTGTATGACATCTGTATGTAGCCTGTATGTAACCCGTATTTTCACAGTATTCTGTAAAAAATACAGTGGGCTTGCAAATGATGTCACTTACTTGGCCAAGCCCAAATTTGATCACCTGATAACCCCAGACTACATTTTCTCTTTCCTGAGAGTGAGGTTAGATTCCATTGTGGAATATATAACTGGATATATAGATGTACATGCTTGAATCATCTATACATGCATATTTGCAAGTATACAGCATAGGAGTAGTAGTACTGTGTCCCCATATATACAGGATTGGAGTGATAGTACTGTGTCCCCATATATACAGGATAGGAGTAGTAGTACTGTGTCCCCCTCCCACTTGGCAACGGACATGTCCCCATTCCCCCCTAGACAAGGAGCATGTCCCCCCTTGGCAACGGGCATGTCCCCATCCCCCCCTAGACAACAAGCATGTCCCCCCTTGGCAGCAAGCATGGTCCCCACTCCTCTTGGCAATGAGCATGTCCCCCCTTGGCAACGAGCATGGTCCCCACTCCCCTTGGCAATGAGCATGTCCCCCTAGACAACGAGCATGTCCCCCCTAAACAACGAGCATGTCCCCACTTGGCAACATGCATGTCCCCCCCTAGACAACGAGCATGTCCGCCTCCCCCTTTGGCAACAAGCCCTTTTTTTGTGTGTGTGTTTGTATTTTTTGTCTTCCAGGACCGTGCATGCTGTGGACTACTTCAGATTCGTAGGATTGCGTTGAAGACTGCCATTATTTTTACAAATAAAATGGTCAACGAGGGTGTGTCCGCATCTTTTTTTCAATAAAACTTTCGTTTTGTTATTAAAAGTGTGGGGGTTTTTTCTTCACAAACTGTATAATTTTCCATAGTAGTGGTGCTGTCTATTTGACGGTGCTCAATACTATGAAAAAAAAAATTGACGTGAGTCCCCCCCCCTATTGTCCAAATCAGCCAGATACAAAAAAGCAGCTTTTAGGGGGCTATTCCAGCTCAACAATAACAGCCTGCAGCCGCCCCAGCACATGACCATCTATAGACGGTCAGGTACTGGTTTGTACCCGGCTCTTCCCGGCACCCCTGGTAGTGGTGGGTACTGGGGTAATGGTATCGGCATTAGTGAAAATTTGCTAAAAAAAAGATGGCAAACACTAAAGCCAGCCCTTAGTAATGAGCACCGTCAACTAGACAGCACCACTAGTATGGCAAATTATACAGTCTTGCGAATAAAAAATACCCACACTTTTAATAACAAAAAGAAAGTTGTATTGAAAAAAAAAATGCGGACACACCCTCGTTGACCATTTTATTTGTAAAAATAATGGCAGTCATCGACGCAATCCTACGAATCCGAAGTAGTCCACAGCATACACGGTCCTGGAAGACAAAAAAAACAAACATACACACAAAAAAAGGGCTCGTTGCCAAGGGGGCATGCTCGTTGCCAAGGGGGAGGGGGACATGCTCGTTGTCTAGGGGGAGACTAGCATGCTCGGGGGTAGGGAACATGCTAGTTGCCAAGGGGGACATGCTCATGGCCAGGGGGGCATGCTTGCTATCTAGGGGGATATGGACATGCTCGGGGGTAGGGAACATGTTCGTTGCCAAGGGGGACATGCTGTGGCCAGGGGGGACCAATGCAGTCAGTCCCTGGGTTACACACAAGATGGGGTCTGTAGGTATGTTCTTAAATTGAATTTGTATGTAAGACAGAACTGTATACTTGTAATCCCAGACAAAAATTTTTTGGTCTCTGTGATAATAGGATTTTAAAAATGTTGGATTGTCATATGAATCAGGATTAACAATAAATCTTCATTACAGACGCCTGTGATAACTGTTATAGCTCATTATTGTAGCCTAAGGCTAAAGTACAATAAATTACCAATATCCAGAGGTCTGTTTGTAACTAGGGGTCGTCTGTAAGTCTGGTGTTCTTAAGTAGGGGACCGCCTGTATATACATATAAATGTGTGTGTGTGAATATATATTATTACACACATCAGTTGGTGGCTGGCACAAATAGTGGCATTTACCCGTGCGGGGACCAAAAAACGACTGCGGCACCTAATTGCGCTGGATGGCCAAAAAGTTATTAGCGCCTGAATATGGCAAAATGAAGAATTTTATTTTTTGTACATTTTTTCCACATGTATTAAAACAAAATAAAACCTTTAGTATCCCTGTGATTGTAGCAACCCAAAGAATAAAGGTGACGTGTAATTTGGGGTGCACAGTAAAAGCCGTAAAATCCAAGCCCACAAGAAAATGGTGCAAATGGGTTTTTTTCACCAATTTCACTGCACTTGGAATTTGTTTCCCGCTTCCCATTTCAGGGCATGGAATATTAAATACCATCGCTATGAAGTGCAGTTTGTTACACAGAAAACAAGCCGTCACACAGCTCTGTACATGGAAAAATAAAAAAGTTATGGATTTTTGAAGGAGGGGAGTGAAAAATGGAAACATAAAAATGAAAAAGGGCAGAGAACAGAGTGAAAACTGAAAAAAGAGTCCAATAGAGAATGTGGGGCATGCATTTTTTCCTCAATTACTCAGTACATTGCATGGAATACTAAATGGCTTGCACACTATTTACACACCTTTGCACACCCTTTCACACCCTTTATGCATCTTTGCATACACTTGCACACTCTTTCACACTCTTTTCACATCCCATGCACACACCTGCACACTCTTTCACACCCCATGCCCACTCTTTCACACCCCATGCACACTCTATCACACCCCTTTCACACCCCATGCACACTCTATCACACCCCTTGCACACTGCACACTCTTTCACACCCCATGCCCACTCTTTCACACCCCATGCACACTCTATCACACCCCTTGCACACTGCACACTCTTTCACACCCTTTCATACACTTGCAAACCCTTTGAACTTACTTTTCACAGGCTCCTGCTCTGCACACTCTTCAGACACTCAGCTGACCGCAGTGCTGAGGTCACGTTCTGCAGCGGTCACGTGATCGCGTCTCCACAGCAACCCACAGCACAGTGAACGGCCGCATGCGGTGGATCCTTTCTGGCTCCGTACACTTCCATACACTTCTATTGGAATGGCCGCATCGCAAATCTGTCCATAAATAGGACATGTTCTATATTTTGCGATGCGGCCATCTGGTCTGGTCACGATGCGGTGAGACATCGTTTGCTCACCGCATCACTACCAGAAGTAATGTAAGTCTATGGGGGGCTGTGATCTGGTCGCAAATCATGCGACCAGATCACTGTCCCCCTCACGGTCGTGTGAATGAGGCCTAAGGCTCAGCCCGATTTTTTGGGGATTCTGACCTGCGTCGCTTTATATGGTTATAACTTTTGAACACTGTTACTTATCTAAACGATTCTGAGATTGTTTTTTTTTCCCCATGTGTTGTACTTCATTTTAGTGGTAAATTTTGGCTGATAAGTTTTGCGTTTACAAAAAAGAAAAAATGTATTTTTTGGAAAAATTTGCCATTTTCAAAATCATTGCATTTTCAGGCAGACAGATTTACCACCTAAATAAGTTGCTGAATAACATTTCCCATTTGTCTACTTTACATTTTCATAATTTTTGAAATATCTGGATAATTTATTTTGACGTCACGCGGCTTACAAATCGAATAGCGATTTTCCGTATTTTCAGAATTGACTATTTTGGGGACAAATAGTTTTGAATAAAATTTTTACATATTTGGCATCAAAACCCCCTATTTAATCAACCCATTTTCAAATCTGCACCCCTCAAACTATCAGTTAACCCCTTGAGATCTCCATAGTAATTACATCAAAATGTGGGTGAAATTTAGTGGTCAAATTGTGCCGGTTATATGTTCATTTAGCACTAAAATTTACACATTTCCAAAAGATAAAAATAGAAAACCCACCATACAATTTGTTATGAAATTTCTCCCAAGTACAGAGACCCCCCCACATGTGGCCGTTACTTATTTTATAGGCGCACGGCAGCGGCCAGGATTTTAGTTTCCTCATTGGCCCCTTTTGTACCAGACATTAATATTTTTTCTTACGTTTTACTAAATGTGTAAAATAAAACCCTAATGTGGGGAAAAATCTATCATTTTTGCATCGCCGTCTTCCAAGTGGCATAACATTGTTACGTTTTTGGCTACGGAGCTGGTTCCTGGCTTGTTTTTTTGCGGGACATGTCCCCCTCACGGTCGTGTGAATGAGGCCTAAGGGTTTACAAAGTTTTATTTATTGCACCATTCAGAACAGCCTTTGGTAAGCTTGTTAACCCTTTAAGGATCTCACAAGAATTAAAACAAAATGGAGTTTCTATTTGGAATTTTTAAATTTTCACAAAATTATTATTTAGTTCTAAAATTTACACATTCATACAGGATAAAATGAGAAAATACAGCTCAGATTTTGTTGTGCAGTTTCTTAAGAGTATGGCAATACTACATATGTCAAAGTAAACTACTTTAGGGGCCCACAGCCGAGCTTAGAATGGAAGGAAACATTGAGCTTTAAGAGGGCAGATTTTCAGGTGACATTATTTATTTGAAAAGTTCATGAGATACCAGAACAGAGAACCGCAATCCTATGAATTAGCCTATTTTGGAAACTACACCACCCAGAGAATTTGTCTATGTTGATATTGAGCTTTTTACCACCACAGATATTTTATAGAAAGTGCTTACTTTGGTTCGTGCAAGTTCCAAAAACTTGGTTTGGCCCCCAAATGTTTATTTTTAGAAGAGGTTTAAGAAGTAAACACTATGTAGTTTGTTACCCAGTTTCTCCTGAATACAGTAATGTTCCACTTGTGATAACAAACTGCTGTATGGGTGCACTCTGGGGCTTGTAAGGGGTGTCTATTAGCGGATTTTGCTGGAACAAATTTCAGGCGTTATGTAGCATTGGCTCAGTAGGGCAGTAAAAACCTCCAAAGAGTGGACCCATTTTAAAAAACCTTAAGTATTGCAGCAAAAAAAAAATCTATTCAGTAATTGATTTTTATGTATTTTTGTGTTTTATACACCAAATAGCATAGATAACCTGTTAATTACGTTCTATGGGTCAGTACGGTTATGGTGATATCCCATTTATATAGCTTATTTACGTGTGTTTAAAAACTCATTTGGAGAGAAAAGTCCCTTGATATTGCATTGCATCTACTAAATGGCTTTATAATTTATTTATTTTTTTAAATTGAGCTGTTTAACCCCTAGGCGCACCAGGACGTTATAGTACGTCCCCGGGGCTACAGGGGGGACTCTTTTCTAGCGATTTAATAAGGGGAATCGTGCCCTCATTTTTCCCGGTTTTTTATACGGTGGCCAATTCTGGCCAAGGACGTGTTACGGGAATTTTGTGGTGTTTCCTGTGCCCCGAAAATAAAGCCGTCACGTCCACACCAAGACAAAGCCTGCCCCCTTATATCTTCTTTTCTGGCCCCTTTTTGCCGATAACCCCAGCTGGGGTCCTTGGACTGTGCCAATAATCCCCCCATGAGAACCCTTTTATATAACGGATCCTAACCGCCTGTCCTGTCTGGTCAAATACCTATCATGGCATGTGTGTGGTGACTAGACGGGATTGTTCACAGAGAAGAATGTCCCTTTTGTACTCTTCCAGGTTTTTAACCCATTTCTAATTCCATCACAAGGGTCCTTTGGGTAAACCGAGGCCAGTGTGCGTTTCTCCATCACGATCTTTCCAGACTTCCATGGGCTTTCCCCAGCCCACCGGTCTGCTGGACCGAATGGAGAGGGTGTCATTTTGTCATGCGAAATAATCTGTCTATGGGCGTTCTCCCTCATGCCAACCAAACTTCCATGTAACATTGTGACTGAAGGTTCTCTTCCCGCCTATTATCACGGGCCCCAGTTCCATTGACAAGTGGGAAAGAGTCACCAGACCTTGACTGCTATCACGCCTTTTGTTTTCTCGCGCCGATAAAAACAGGATTGATTGTCCCTCTGTATTTGCCGTGGCAGAGTTCTCCTATAACCTCCATTGGAACTTTCAATCCGTGGTTCTTTCTGCCGCGGCCTGAAAAAAAAAGTTGTGTTTTGTTTATTATTGGATTTCAATCCCCCCGAACCCCAAAAAGGAAATCCTCGTGTAAGACTGCACACCTGCCCTGTGTCCATCAACAAGGAATTCCCTGCTGTTGAGGAAATAAAATGATTGCGGGACTTTAAGAAGACCATTTGGGAACAGACATCGTTTATTACTTACTACAGGCCCTTCGGCTCGAATCAAGTCGAGAGACAGATAAAAGACGTCAGGCCTTCCTCCCTGTCTTCAAAACCCCTGGTGGATAAGTCTGGTTGTCCTCCAAGTAATGTCCCGAAACGAAGATTATCCTTGGCTCAAGCATTAGGGTCCTACTCTTATATTCCCCTGTTGGTCCCACTTCGTGAGTGCCCTGACTCAAAGCATCACATAAAACAGTTTTCCAATACAAAAAGCATGTCCGTACTCCCTCGCGAGAAACCAAGAAAACTCAGGGAAAGGACAGAAAGCTGACATAGAAAAGAGAGGGCGCCGAAACCCTTCCATAAGTTCCCTCCTTTGCCTAAGCAAAGGGAAGCCTTGTTTATCCATTTAATCGAATTGACACAAGGAAAAAACCGCTTCTCCCGGTCAGACGTCGCTCCCCTGCCATACCGCCTTGTGGGACGACTTCTCTGAACATCTTAGGTTTAAGTGAATCCTAGGGAAATGATGACAAGACAGGAGTGATGGGCAAAAGCAGAGTTTCGTTCCACAAATTAAATGGGTAATAGAACGTTGTTGAAGGGGTGGTTCGGGGCCAGAGGAAGTAAATCTTTGAGGGAGAAAAACCCGAAGGACAATACTCTGTGGACCAACAGGAAAGTTTCTACTGATTTTTTGACTTTGACTCACTTAAAATAATTGGGCGCGCCATGAAACCCCTTCACAACTAAAATATGTCTCACGGTGTGCCTAACGTCTCAAAGTTTGCAAACCTGAAAAAAATCAACATATCCTGTGCTGTCCTGTGGCTGCCCCTCCTGACAACTTGACAAAGAAGGCATGCCTGTCACCCGACTAAAAGGGAAAGAAAAAAACGATTTTTGCCAATAAGCCCGTTTTTCTTATTCTGGTCCAACCCAAAGGAGACAACCCTTGGCTGCCATTAGGGTCGTACACGGGAAGTCCGGTGCCTGTGGGAAGAAACACGTATGGTTTGGTACCGGGAGGCAGCGCCAGCAGCAAGGACCAAAAAAACCTGCCTTTGGCGAAAAGACGGGCCATCGTGGGTGACAACACCGAAAAAAAGGGTTTATAACAAAACTAAGACATAAAGGAGTTTTTAAACCGAAAAAAAGAGGTGGAGGGAAAAGCGGGAAAAAAGACGTAAACTAAAATTCCGGAAATCGCGGTCCCAGTTGGTGCTGCTTTGGATGTATCACATCAAAAAGTGCCGGCCAGAAAACATGGTCCAGAGGATTCAACCAAAAAAAGGGAGGCCTCGTATCCGAAACTGAAGATCACCAGCTGAAGCTGATTCACAGGGGAAAAAATTCCCAGGTTCAACAATACAATGTGCAGCCGGGAGTGGACAGGAGGAACTGGGAGAAGAAGGTGGTACAGGCCGCTGAAAGGAATAACTTTGGTGGAAAAAGATCTCTATTTCGCCTGACCCATAAATAATGTCCATATGTTGGTAAGGAGAAGTCCAGGGAACTATTAAAACAGATGTCATATGCGACCCTGTGCTGGGTTATAACATAGTGCGTGTTGTTTGGAGGTGCAGGGAAAAAAAAAAAAAGGGGCAAAAAAAAAAAAGGAAAGAAAATCAAAAAGAAAAACGGCTTACCATATGTTTCCATCAGTTGTCACCACCAAGAATATAGCTGGTGATGCTCATATTCAGTCCCCTGTGGGCACCATGGTTTCTCAATATATGTGTTTGAGGGTCATATTGGAAGTTAAATGTCCGTCTCTGTCCTGAGTAAGTAAATATTCATAGACAGAACACATGTGCAGAATCTCTGGGGATCTCACACCCACCTATAATTTGCAAGACGGTAATTAATCTAACTTTATTTCGCCGCAGGCCCAGGGGGGCTCCCAATACATTTAAGAGGTTATTCTGTCAAACTTTTCCCTGGTTGGCTATGTGGCTTGTAATTCCTTGTATTCTTGCTCCTTGCAACAGTCAGTTTGATGTAGGAGTGGAGAAAAGTACTGAACAAACATGCCGATTTACAATGGAACTGCATGGACAGAGCTCACAGAGCCCTAAAATAATTGAATACCAACGCTTGATGCTTACTGTACTAAAACACTTTGACATCTTACTAACTCCACCGTGGTGTCTAGAAGTACCCATTGGGAGGAAATTCGGTGTGATTCATTAATCAAAGTTGGCTCATCACAGCACAATTTTTTTTTCCCCTAAACGGCACAGGTCTATTGGCCCCTCACACCTTGGGTTTGGTATACAGTCTGATTCCTTATGGAAGAGGTTGTAGGGGAAGTGAGGAATGGATCTTTGTGGGGGGTGTAAAATTGGCACGCCGTGGAGACACCAATGTAGCCACTTCCCTAAATCAAAAGGAAAAAGAACCCAATCTATCAACCCTCAAAAAGTCCCATTAACCCAAACGTATAAACGATTACAACTGTTTTAAGGTTGCTTCAGTAAAATTGTTCAAACTGTCTGAAAATGGCCGGTCAATGCGTGGCACTGATGGTACCGCAAATGTAGCTCCAAGTAAGCCCAGAGAACCCCCTTGTCAAATGGTGTGTAAGAAAAAAAGTTAGAGCAAAAAACAGAGACTCTAACAACTTAGTGGGTAAGTATCTAAATATTCCTTTTCCTAATAGTTTATAAAATTGGCTGCTATACATAATATCCTTTCAATATGCTTAAAAATGCAATTTAGGGTTAAAATATCCCCCAAATGTAGTTTAAAAGAGGATTATAGGTCAAGTGGTATGAAGGATGGTGAATTGCAATAATAATAATTTCAAAAAAAATTGGATTTAGCAATGAAGTATTGACAAAAAACAAGAGGACGTCAATTTTAACGAGGACAAATTGTTTAAAAAAAGGTGATCGTCCGAAGGTGGGCGAACATCGGATGGACGATCATGGTTTAATACAGGGACGGGTAATGGTCGACGTTTGTGCCAATGGGGGGGGGAAATGGGAAGCATTGCAACAAGGGGAAAAGTTAATGCATAGGGAGCGTGGTATTGGTCATCAAAACCAATGCTCTAGTATTTTTAGTAATGGCGACATGAAAAACAACATGAACAGAAAAAAAAGGAGAAAACAACCATGACGCACCGCACAATCAACTAAATCGCAATTCCCTCTACACTTCCAACATGGGGGCAGTTACAAGGGGGTCAACTTGACCATAAGTGAAGCGGGAATGCAGCCCCTTACAAAGGTACGCGGGGGTAAAAAACGCTCAGCCCGCCTCGAAAGGAACTGAGCTGAATGGCAAAGATCCCCCACTAATAAACATCAAGGATTGCACCTCCTTTTTATTATTACAAACTGAGACATCATAGTGATTCCATGATGACTACAGAACCTGTTTTTTCTTTTTAAAACCAGATCATGTAAATCATCCCCCAAAAGAGTGGAGAGGGTTGTCGGCAGTAATTTGCATTTACGGGTGCCTGATCATTTTGCCTTCTTTTTCATTTCCGTCAAAGTGGTCCCGCTTTTTCAATCTGTCAATTAATCCATTATCAGTATTGCTAACAACCCCAAAACAACAGGAAGTGGATCCAAAAAAGACAGAGATTGACGAGTAAAGGGGATATTTTGCTGTCCCTTGTGTTCTGATCCCCCTCATGCTTTGGGTATCAATCCTGAGGTTTTTCATTTTTATTTTTTATTTTTATTCATTCTGACAGAGTGGTAAGGATGAAGGCAAAAAACTCAAAACATAGTGGCACCGTCATAGATTTGTGAGGTTGAAAATGCATTAATGGAAATTCACAAAGGGTGTTCCATGGAGACAACGCGGTCCCCCCCTTCCCCCCGTTTGGCCAGCAGCATAAGTATAGGCCCCGCATAGTGGCCACGGGGCCAGCAACTCATTCACCCACAGTCATTGTGTTGTGGGGTCCGGCAGCAGTAGAGCGCATGAGGCAACGAGAAGTGGCACATGACAAATGCCCTTCCGTGGTGTAGCAGCACAATCTAGATGCCACAGTGTTGCACATTGACAGAGTTTGTGGGGGGGCAGTGGATACAATCCCTAATTCGATGTATGGAGGTAGATTGCGCCCAACCTGGCCACATATTTTGGGGTGCATCCGTGCTGGTGGCAGCAAATCAGAATAGTGGGCTGAGGCAAGTTAGTTAGAATCCAGACTCAACAATTTTTGTGGGGGAGGCGTCAAGGCTGGGGATCGCAATCTGATGCATAAGGCATTGGTGTGTTTGCAAATCCTGGGCCGCTGATGCCCATGCCTTATTCATCTTGACAAAGGTCAGTCCCTCTTCCCCATTAAAACCGTTGGAACAAGTGGGGTTCCTCCCGTGGGTAAAGTTGGCCTCCCAATCCGCACTGAAACACCTTCTCCTGATGCCACACTACTGGCTTCGATAGTTTTACTTACTTTTCTCTTAACTGCAAACTTCTGCATGTTTGCAGCCCACACTTCAAGGATTTGGCTGCCTCATTCGTCCAGGGGATCCTCTACCTTGGAGGTGGTAAAGTTCCTGTCCAAGTAGGGCCCCCACCTTCTTGGTGCAGGGTCCTGCTATCCATTGGTCCGCCCCCCGCTGCCTGCTCTGGTGGCAGCTACACTCCTTGTAGAAGGAAAAGTGCTCATTAGACTCCACACTTTGGCTTAAACATTTCTGCTGATGGAGCTGCTACTTACTACTTGGCCTACTTACTTACTTCTACTCCCGCCTCTTCCACACAAGACGGGGGGGGTAGGGGGGAGAAAGCACCATGGACAGTATTAGCATTAAGCACTGCTGTCATTCTCCCGGAATTCCCCTGACTGTCCACACCAGTGTTAATCTTACAGTTATGCCAGTTTTTTTCGCAAATAACTCTTAAAGGGACTCACTGGCCTCCATCTCCACTATATTAATGATCAGTGCCTTCTGGTTCATCTCCTCGTCTTAAATGATACCCTCCCTCCTAGATGCTCCTGCTCCCGCTCCTGTCACCCTAATTAGAAAAACCACTAATGTTCAGCCAGCCTCTGCCTTGTTGCGTTCAATGTCCTCCTCCCACTATCCTTCCAGTTTCAGTTCCCGCATTTGGTCCTCAGTGTGTGGTGCATGAAGATGTAGTTCGCCACTTTCTCTCACAGTGACCTGAAACATACAGATTTTTGCAGGCATGAGCAGGGGGGGATGACATAATTCACTGTTGAGTTCCTGGCGACTGAACAATAATTGTGGCCTCTTTAAAGGGCCCTGAGCAAAACACCAGGTTGTCCACGCCAAAGGGTAGCCTGCCAGTGGGCCTGACATCAAATCAAAGGTACCTGGAGAGTACCTCCCCTTAGTACTCCGTTCCCGATCATCACAAAAATTCTAAAAAGGCTTTTTTCCTCTCTGTTGCATAAAAGGTTCTAACATATGGAGGCTGGAATTCCACAGTGAAACTTTCGGCAATATCACCGCCTTAGTTTTTTTGGGGAGGCCATTCCTGCTGTGTTGCAACTTGGGGACGGGTATATTTTCTAGAGTGGCTGGACCACTGTTGGAGAATTGTACTTAGCCTACTACCTACGGCCGGGGGTACCCAAAGTCTAAGCTGGAGCCTGGTCTTTTACCAGAGCCTGTCTGCAAAGCGGGGATGGTCTGCTACGGCGTGGCCACCGTTGTTTCCTAGGTGCGACTTGGCTGGTGTCAGCCAGGAAGTACTTTTACTTGTCATTATTACATTCCTAGCCGTGGGGTTGAAACCAAGCAGATATCAACGCTGGAAGGAACACTTGACTCACGGCCAACTGAACACGGAGCTGGCACCACAGTACAGAAATGGACTGGCACACAGAACATAATGCAGGAAACGATGATGGGAACCCAGGAAAGGAGCTTCCACTTTCAACAGGAAATAAGGCCTGAATATCCCCCCCGGCAGGAGTGTTGGAGCTCCCAATTTTATAGCCTGATTTTAGCTTATGACCATCACCCAATCACCAGAACCTCTGGCTATTTAAATCATGGGAGAGCCGGCGCCGAGCCCCGGCTTGTCGGAGCAAAGACCGTGGAAGTCAGTGGCTGTCCTGGGGACCCAAGCACACACAAGAATGGCAAAGGATTGATGAAGTGCAGCCACCAGTTTTGCCCTGGGCCCTTTTTAAAAAAAATGTTCTCAAGGTGGTGGAATACGTGGAGAAAACGTTTTGTTCAACAACACAGATTGGAACACATGCATGCCGCCATTGCCAGGCCATGGACCATCACTCCTCCGGTGAAGAGAGCGGACACCCAAGGTTCCGTTCATCCCATTTTGTGCTGTCACCATGGTTTTCCAATTTGCATAGTTCGCGGAGAAAGCCCACATCGGTGGTTTCTCACGCAGCGATTGAATCGAGCCATTGCAGTAAACCATCAACTTTGACAGGAAGCACGGGTTCAGCTCTCTCACCTTAGGATGGCTGGAGGAACACATTCAGTTGTCCCCCTCTTGTGTAATTGTCCTCATGCACCAACTACTGGCACCATGCGGAGCAGGTGAGAGCAGGAGCATGCGTGCATCAGGATATTATTCAAAGAACAAACATGTTTTTTTTCCCTTCGGGCAGAAAGGTGCTTGAGAAGCCCGTTGGACTGTCTGAAATGGTGTGTGGTTACGTATGTGTTCTCTGCTGTTGCCCGGCGGCAGGAAAATGGGGAACCAACCACCATCTGAGACACGTTTTCTCCCAGGCCATGGGATGGTGACGCTTCAATTTGTTGATGTCAGGCCTGGGGTGCCAACGTTAGTTCCCCTGGCCCATGTTTCACATTCCCTCTTCGCAGATTTCTCCAAAAAAAAACACACGCTTGGCCTCCTCCTTATTCAAAAAAACAACGCTGGCGCCACACCCTCCACAGAAACGCCAACATCAAACAGCACACAAAAAAAGCCTGCTCCTAAGAACCCACCGCCGTGTAGGTGATTTTTACCGGGGGGGGGGGCCAAACTAATACCTTTGGCACTGAGAACTACTAACGCCGCCGCCTCAAACTTGAAATAACCGCCTTTGCTACTGCTTACTTTTGGAATACTTTGGAACCTGCAAAATCGGGTGTTTGTTTTTATTACTACACAGCACGTTTGGGTGTCTCTTTCCTTCCTCGGCATTTGGCGCTGCCGAACCCTGCTGACTCCAGCCCCCCAAGATTAGGTGACTTGCTGCCCTGCTTCCCTGCCCTGATGCGCCAAGCTGACATCCTCTTCTTTGGTTCCACGGAATTGATCGGGTGCAAGGGCCCCTTGTGCTTTCACCCCGCTCCCCAAGTTCAATTGGCTACATCATGGATTTTGGTGTGTTTTTGTGTCCCTGTCAACTGCTATTCTTCCTCTACCGGTCTCAGTTATGCCAAAAGCCTGACCCACTCCGCAAGTTGCAAACATAAACCTCACCGTTGCCACCTCCACACTCTACTTTCCCACCTACTCGCCAAAGCAGTGGATGGGTCTGCCCCACTCGTCACTTGCCATCAGCTGCCTTGGGACTTGTCCTCGATACTTAGGTCCTCGCTGGTATAGTGACGCTAAGTCCAGCCATAACTATTAGATAATTCCTGGCTGAGGGAAATGGAACCAGGAACAGAGGCTGGTTTGAGGACAGGTAGATGGCCCGCTGACCTGTTCCTGGGCCATGCCAAACATAAGGGTTTGTCCTCTGACCAAAACCCACATAGTACTCTTGGCTTTAGGTTGTTCATCAACCATCGTTTCCCGCTAGAAATGACAATCAGCATTCTGGCCCTTCACCCCTGGCTGCGATGGTCCCTTTACTGTGCTTGTGACCTGTGCCTTGCTCCACCTGCCCCCTCTCCTGTCCTGCCATAAATTGGTTCAATCAACCTATGTTTTTCTTGAAATAGCCAACTTTAGCAACCAAAAATTATTGAAAATTTGGAGTATACGATCCCCCAAAATGGACACTCCACACTACTGAGTGCAAGCAAACTAATGCTAGAGATGAGCACATGCATTGGTGAAATGATGGGTTCAAAATTGTGGCCGTGCGGGCCCTGTTTTTTCATAGGGCTGTGACATGACCCATAAGCCCCCCTGCTGGGTCCGCTGATAGGCTTACAGGTCCCGGCCAACTGTGATCGAAAGGGGTGTTCCTTTCTAGTTTCCCAGAGTTTATCAATTTAAACCCATGGTAAACAACGTTGTGCCTCTCACAATTTTGCTTTAAAGGGGACAAAAAAAAACAATTGTCAAGTTTTTTCCTGAAAATATAAACGAAATCCACTTTTTTGTGTAGAATCGGATTCAATCCATCCGTTTATAAGCCATTTAAAAACAAAACAACAGCATCCATAATCTTTAAAAAAAAAAAAAGTATTTATTATTAACCGAACGGAGCCACAGATTTTAAGAACAATTTTTATCCACCTTTGTTGAGTTCCGAGGCCACTATAAACTGTAGAATGTAAACGGTCAGGTCCTGAATATCAGCAGGATTACCTTTCTTGTTTTTTGATTCTATTTTTATTAATTTTAATACCTTTTTGGAATTTGTTTCTTGGAGATGTTTTTTCCCAATCGCTCCAAAGTCTCTATCAGACCACGTTTAATAAATGGTAGGTGCTGAGTGGGTAGATTCTTTTTTAAAAAAGTGTTTGTTTGTGCCTGTGGCACACTGAAGTCTGTAACGGTGCTTACCTACATAATGATTCCCCTTAAGATAATCTCATTTTTCATAAGCTCATTTTCACACCCTAGCTGGGGACACCAGCCCCGTTGAGAATGCTCCTGCCTCCTTCGCTACGCATAGTGCCAACAGTCGTTGGAAGAGGTGATACAAAGGACAACTGTATTTTTCCGTCCAGCCATCCTAATGTTTGCAGAAGCCTGACCGTGCCTCCTTACCCGAATTTTTTTTTTTTTTCAGACTGTTATTTTCATGCCCATGCTTTGGTACTTTCACTGATACTATATTTAGGTTGAAATATATTGTAAATGACTTATTTGTAAAAATAAGTACAAGAATAAAAGTTTGGGGAAAATTTTAAGTTTTCCCCTTTTTTTTTTTTTTGTTCTATTTCTAATGTTTTTTTTATACTTTATCATCAGTTAGTCTATAAAAACATACTAAAACCCTAACCGCCCATATTGAAACATATACATTAACATATGTCTGCTTTATCCTACATTAAATTTTCTATATGTTTGAAAATTTGATTTTTTATTTTTAGAGAAAACAATTTAATCTCCTAAGGGGTTAACGATTCAGAACGGTGTATGCTTTTCTTCTGTCCTGTATTTACACGTATTCTGGGTGACAAAATACGGGCTGTATGAGACATCTGGTATGTAGCCCTGTATGTAACCCGCGTATTTTTCAACAAGTATTCTGTAAAAGACATGGGCTTGCAAAATGATGTCCCACTTACTTGGCCAATCCCCAAAATTTGATCACCTAATTACGCCCAGACTTAACTTTTCTGCTTTTCCTGAGAGTGAAGGTTCGATTCCATTGTGGAATATATAACTGGATATAATTAGATGTAACAATGCTTGAATTCATCTATACAGCATATTTGCAAGTATACAGCATAGATGAGTAGTACTAATTTGTCCCCATATATACAGGATTGAGTGATAGTACTGTGGTCCCCATATATACCGGATAGATTAGTTACGTAACTTGGTGTCCCCCTCACCACTTGGCAACGGACATGTCCCCCTTCCCCCCCCTAGACAAGGAGCATGTCCCCCCCTTGGCAACGGGCATGGTCCCCATCCACAATCCCCATCCACCCCTAGACAACGGCATGTCCCCCTAGACAACGAGCATGTTCCCCCCTTGGCAACGCGCATGTGCCACCCCTTGGGGCCAACGGCAATGGTCCCCATCTCCCCCCCTAGACAAAAAGCATGTCCTCCCTTGGCAAAGCAGCATGGTCCCCACTTGGGGCCTCTTCCCTCTTGGGGCAATGAGCATGTTTCCCCCCCTGTGGCAACGCGCATGGTCCCACCTCCCCCTTTTGCAATGAGCATGTCCCCCTAGAACCAACGAGGCCATGTCCCCCCTAACACGAGCATGTTTCCCCCGGGCGCCGGACCTGTGGCAAACAATGCCATGTTCCCCCCCTAGAACACGAGCATGTCCGCCACTTCCCCCTTTGGGCAACAAGCCCTTTTTTGTGTTGTGTTGTATTTTTTGGTTTTTTGTCTTCCAGGGACCGTTCATTCCTGTGGACTACTTTCCAATTCGTAGGAATTGCGTGGAAAGACCTTGGCGGCAGGTTATTTTTACAACTAAAATGTCAACGAGTGTTGTTTCCCCGCATCCTTTTTTTTTTTTCAATAAAACTAGGAACCGTTTTCGTTTTGGGGGTTTTATTAAAGTTGGGAGGATTTTTTTTCTTCACAAACTGTTAATAATTTCCCATAGTAGTGGTGCTGTCTAGTGTGACGGTGGCTCAATACTATGAAAACAAAAACTTGACGTGAAAGTTCCCCCCCCCTATTGTGCCCAAATCCTCCAGATAACAAAAAATCAGCTTGTTGAGGAGTGTAAAAGGGGCTCATTCCTTTCAGCTCACACAATAACAGCCTGCAAGCCCCCCGCCCCAGCAACATGACCCTCTATAGAAAACGGTCCAGGGTCCTGGTTTTTGTACCCGGCTCTTTTCCCCGGGGGCACCCCTGGTAGTGGGGGTATTACTGGGGTAATGGTTATCGCATTAGTGAAAATTTGCTAAAAAAGCATGGCAAATACTAAGCAAGCCCCCTTAGAAGTAATGTCACCGTCAACTAGATCCAGCCACCACTAGTAAATGGCAAATTTATAACAGTCTTGCGAAGAAAAAATACCAACCAACTTTTAATAACCAAAGAAAGTGGTTTATTGAAACAAAAAAATGCGGGGACACACCCTCGTTGAACCCATTTTATTTTGTAAAAATAATTGGCAATCATCGACCGCAATCCCCCCCTACGAAATCCAAAGTAGTCCACAGCATACAACGGTGTCCCCTGGAAGACAAAAAAAACAAACATACACACCAAAAAAAGGGCTTTGTTTTGCCAAGGGGGCGGTTCGTTGCCAATGGGGGCGGGTGACAATGCTCCTTTGTCCTAGGGGAGACTAGCAATGCTCGGGGGTAGGGAAACATGCTAAGTTGCCCAATGGGGGTACATGCGTCATGCCAGGGGGGCAATGCTTGCATCTGGGGGATCGACCATGCTCGGGGGTAGTGAACATGTTTCGTTGCAAGGGGACATGCTGTGGGCCAGGGGGAACCAATGCAGTCAGTCCCCTGGTAACACACAAGATGGGGGGTTCTGTAGTATGTTCTTGGGAAAATTTGAATTTGTATGTAAAGACGGAACTGTATTACTTGTAATCCCAGACAAAAATTTTTGGGGGGTCTCTGTGATATGGATTTTTAAAATGTTGGATTTGACATATGAAATTCAAAGTATTGAACAATAAATCTTCATTACAGACGCCTGTGATAAAACTGTTATACAATAAAAATGCTCATTATGTAGCCTAAGGCTAAAGTACAATAACTTAACCAATATCCCAAGTCTGTATTTGTACTAAGGGGTCGTCTGTAGTCCTGGTGTTCTTAAGTAGGGGACCGCCTGTTTTATATACTATAAATGTGTGGTGGTATATATAAATAAAAGGTGATGTAAACACCGGGGAAAAAACGCGTTGTGGCCACTGTGAATAAGCTTCACAAATCAAACCCTCAAAGAGTGTTTTTTTGACTACAACTTGGAGTGGCTTGCCTCATTTTTTTTTGTTTTTTTAGTTTTTGGACTTATTTACAAAGACCGTTTGCCCCCGTAAACTTATTAACTGCTGTTGTCACCAACAGTTACCAATTTAAACCAGTAGTGCGGCTCCGGATTTTCTCTTTTTTTATCATAATATATATATATATATTATATATATATATATATATAATATCTATATCCACACACACATTAGTTGGTGCTGGCACAGAATGCGGCATCTTACCGTAGCAGGGGGAACAAAAAACGACTATGCGGCCACCTCAATTTGCCGCTGGATGGCCCAAAAGTTTATTAGCAGCCTGAATATGGCAAATGAAGAGTTTTACATTTTTTTTGTACATTTTTCCACATGTAATTAAAACAAAATAACAAACCTTTAGTTATCCTGTGTTGTAGCAACCCCAAAAAATAAAGGTGCGTGTAATTTGGGGTGCAACAGTAAAAAAAGCCTAAAATATCCAAGCCCACAAGAATATGGCGCAATTGGTTTTTTTTTTTCACCAATTTCATCACTGCAATTTTGAAATTTGTTTCCTCTTTCCCAGTTTTCAGGGCATGAATATTAAATACGCAAAAACATGAAAAAGGGCCAGGGGCGGTCGTTAAGGAGGGGTTTAAAAAAATCTCCTAAAAAAAAAACCTGTATAATTTTGGATCCCAGCCGCTGTAACTAACCCAAATATAAAGGGGAGGGTTTCAGCATTGAGAACAGAGTGATCTGAAAACAAGAGTCCAATAGAGAAATGTGGGGCCATGCATTTTTTTCCATCCAATTACTCCATACCTTTGCCCTGGAATACTAAATGGCTATGGGGGGGGGGCCACACTCTTTACACCTCTTTGCACACCTTTTTCACACCCTTTTATTGCAATCTTTTGCAATACAAATCATGCGACCATATCACCGTCCCCCCCCACGGTCGTGTGAAATGAGGCCGTAAGGGTTTTACAAAGTTTTATTTATTGCCAACCACTTCAGACAGCCTTTTTGGGTCAGCTTGTAACCCCTTTAAGGAATCTCACAAGATTTAACAAAATGAGTTTGCTATTTTGAATTTTTAATTTCCAAAACTTTATTTAATTTAGTCTCTATCTCCAAAATTTTACCACACATTCAATTACAGGATAAAAAAAAGTGAAAATACAAAGCTTCAGATTTGTTGGTGCAGTTTCTTTAGAGTCGGCAATACTACCATTATATCAAAGTAAACTCTTTAGGGGCCCACAGCCGAGCTTAGAATGGAAAGGAAACATGACAGCCTTAAGAGGGCAGATTTTTTTCAGTGACAACATTATTTTATTTGAAAAAGTTCATGAGGAGTAGAACCAGAACAGAGAAGAGAAACCCGCAATCCCTATGATTAGCCTATTTGGAAAGCTAACAACCAAACCACCCCGAAATTTGTATCTATGATGTTTGATACTTGATCTTTTTATTTACCGACCACACAGATATTTATAGAAAAAAAAGTGCTTGACTTTGGTTCGGTGCAAGTATTTCCCCCAAAAACATTTGGTTTTGGGCCCCCAAATGTTTTATTTTTAGAAGAGGTTTAAGAAGTAACACTATGTAATTTGTTTACCATCAGTTTTCTCCTGGAATGACAGTAATAGTTCCACCTGTGATAACAACTGCTGTAATGGGTGCACTTCCTGGGGCTTTGTAATGGTGTCTATTAGCTGATTTTGCTGGACAAATTTCAGGCGTTTATGTAGCAGGTAGCTTAAATGGTTCGCATTGGCTCAGTAAGGGCAGTAAGAAAACCCTTCCAAAGAGTGGACCCATGTTTAAAAAAAAAAAAAAACTTGAGTATTGCAGCAAAAAAATCTATTCATATTGATTTTTTATGTGTTTTTTGTGTTTTATACAAACCAAATAGCCATAGAATAACCTTTAATTCTTTTACGGGTTCTATGGGTGTTCCGTACGTTTATGGTGATATAACATCCCCTTTATTTAGCTTATTTACGTGTTGTTTAAAAAACTCATTTGAGAGAAAAGAAGTCCCCCTTGATATTTGGCTTGCCTCTACTAAATGGGCCTTTATAATTTTTTATTTATTTTTTTAAATGAGCTGTTTTAAAAACAACAAAACAACGAATTACAAAAAAAACTACTCAAAACCCCTAGGCGCGCACCCAGGAAGTTTTATAGTACGTTCCCCGGGGCTAGATGCTGTAGCCGCACGGGATGTTCTATAAAACGTTCCCTGCTTTCTGGCCCGGCTCACCGAACTAATCGCGGGTGTTAAACCTCCCTTACACGCGCCGCTCAAACTGAAAACCGTGGGCGTGTAAAGGGTACTTGCGCTGTGGAATCGGATCCCCCATGATGCTTGGCCCGATGGGGTGCTCTCATTGTGTTGTCGATGACCTTAGACTAAGGTCCCGCTTATACCTGTGGAGCTCCGATCCACTTCTGGGCAGCTTTTCCGAGGACTGGCATGTTCCCCCTGGAGCTGCCCGGTCTCCATGGCCAGTCAGACCCCTTCTCCGGGTCTGAACTGTAACTGAAACTTGTCGGAGCTGCGCAGCTTGCTCAGACATTTACACTGCCTCTACAATAAATAGTATTGTAGAAGCAGTGTATTGAACTTAAAAAAACCAGTGATCAGAAAGCATCACTGGTTTCAAGTATGTAATAAGTAAAAATATGCAAACACCACTGGAACCCTTACACATTATAATAATAAATAACACATAATACATAAAACTTAATCCCCTAAAATGTCACTTTCCCATCAAACACTTAATAAAGTATAAAAAAACACAAAACCACCAAAAACAAAAAACCCGCATATTTGGTATTGTGCCTGCCGCGTCCGTAACAATCTGTATTATAAAAAGAATCATTAAACTGACCCCGCACGGTTAGCATCGCCGGTAAAAAAAAAAAAAAAAAAAAAAAAAAACGCATAAACGTCCAAAAAAAGATAATTTTAATTACATACCCCTATAAAATGCTCTAAAAAGTAATATTAAAAAAAACGTATGCACTCCAAAATAATAAATGACCAGATTTTCCTCCCATTGGTTTTTTTAATTCAGTACAATTGAATAAAATACACCAAACCCCCACATATTGGTATCTCCCTGCGTCCGTAACAATCTGCATAATTAAAACCGAATCCGTTATTAAGATCCGCAAAGTGAACCCCGTACAAAACAAAAAACAAAAATTTTTTGCAATACTTTTTATTTGGCAGTAAAAATTGGAAAAAAAATAAAAAATCTATCTAAATGAGTCCTTTGTAAATCGTGGCGACCCATAGAATAAAAATAATATACTATTTTTATTGGTATGGTAAACAGCCAGAAAAAACAACCACATAAAAATCTTTCCTGAAAGTGATGATTTTCATTTACCTCCACCAACAAATAGTTATACAAGTCTCACCAATTTAGTCCTAATAGAATTCCCCAAATTATGTACCAGAAAAGTGCATCCCTCATATGTCAACAGAAATAAGCCCTATATGTCCCACATTAAAAAAACAGAAAAAATTATAGCCTGTACACTTGTGACATAGCAAATCTGTCTGGATGGCGCCCTCTCCCTTTTCCTTCCCTGTTAATTATGCCCGGCCCGTTCGCCCATAACAGCAGATTACCACCCACATATGGGTTATCCGTGTACTCGTAGAGATGGGTAACACAACTTTGTGGGTCCCCTTTTTTTTTTCATTTAAATCGATTGTTAAAAAAAAAAAAAATGTTTGAAAATTTTCCACCAAAATTAGTGTATTGTGGAAAAAATATTACAAATTTTGCAGACTGCACCTCCATTTTGTTTTAAAAAAAAACCCCTATAAATACCGTAAAGCCTTTAACCAAACTTCCTTAAAGTGGTTTTTCATACTTGAGCGTGTGGTAGTTTCACAATGGGATAATTTTAACGAGTCTCACTATTATTTAAGGCCTCTCAGTTCATTGAAGTTGAGCATGTCCATCAAATCAGGTTTTGGGTGATTGTAACAAAAAATTTGGAAAAAATGCAACCTAAATTCTGAGCCTCAATCACAGTCTAGTAAAATATGTGTGAATTTAAAAAACCATGCAAACCATAAGCAGAACATTTTGGAATTGTAAGTTATGAATTATTTTGGGAGCTATGCAATCTGCAGCAAAAGTAGAGAATTTAGAACGTGAAAATCAAGATTGGTTTCAAAATTCTTTTGCCAAATTTTGTTTTTTTTTTTTTTCAATACTAAACACAAAAGATAATCATCCAAATTTGTCAAACAAAAAAAGAGGCTGAGTCCCGTAGGGGTTCAGTGCTATTTTTTTTTTTTTTTTTTGGCGGGACGATTTGTCTGCAGGGGTAAATGCAACTTTTTAAAAATATCCCTTTTTGTGTTTTTAATTTGTTTTGGCTGGATGCAGAAAATCATAAATTTTCTTGCCTTGTTTATGTTTTTTATTTTTTTTTCTTTAATAATCCACTGTAATGACTTGTATTTTTTTTATCATGTTTTTATGATGTGTGTATACCTATATGTGGTGATTTTCATGCTTTTATTGTGTTTGGGATGGGGATTTTGTTAACACTATTGGGGATTTATAGACAGGCTTTTTTATTTGTATTAGATTCCCCTGTACAGCGTCCGCGCCATAATCTGTACCTGCCTGGTTCTTCCCGCCGACATAGCGCTCAGTTTCAGTAAGTTACGGCGCGTGATGAATGCCGGTTTCGGCTCTGCACAAGAGCCGCGCCGGCATGGGGATGTGGATGTTCAGCGATAGTTGGTGTGTTTTAAAACACCCGTTAATGCCCGTGATCCAAGCGCGACCAAGGCATTTAACTTGCTTTTTCGTTTGGGTCTTTCCCCAGTTATGTGCAATAGACTGATACTGCTAATGACCCTGCAATCATGATTTATTGCAGAGTTTTATCATGAACAAGTCAATCAATGTGCTTGTTTCATTTCCCATGATGGACAAGTAACAAAGTACAAACAAAAAAAAAAAAAGGTTGTTTCACATAAATCCAAGTTTATATACATCAATAGACCTTGCTTATAAGCCCAAAACATATACAAGAGAACATTAACGCTCAAAAATTCTCTTAATCATAAACACAACCCACCATATCTGTATCATCCCACGTCCGAATAACCTGTAGATTAAATTAAATAATTATTGAACCGTAACAATGAACACTAATAAAATAAAAACATTAGAAACCCGCCAAAAATTAATTATTTTTCCTATTAATCCCCCACAAAACAATACAAAAAGTGACAACAAGAACATTGTACTCCAGAAAAAATGATAGCTGTTGCAAATAAACTTATCCTACAAAAACAAGCCACCAACCAGCTCTGTAGCCAAAAACAAAAATGTTTAGTTTAGCCACTTGTAAGAATGCAATTTGCAAAAATGTATAGATTTTTTCCCACAAGTAGGTTTTTATTTGGACAAATTTATAAACACAAAGAAAAAGCTTCAAGTCCTTGGCATCCCCGTAATTGTATTGACCCATAGACTTAAATAAACCATGATTATTTGGCTATAGACGGTGAACACGGAAAAAAAAGAGTAAAAAATTCAGTACAGAATTGATGCTTTTTCTACTTGTGACCTCAAAAAAAAACCCCAAATGGTAACACTGGAAAAACATCTCGTTCCTATAAAAAAATGCCATCAATGGCCCAATAAACGAAAGTAAAATTTTATAGCCTACAAATGGCCCCAATGAGAAACTAAAATCCAGGCAGCTGCAGGTCCTCCTTTCCCTTCTGCGCCTCAATGGTGCGCCCATGAAACAAGTCACTTCCACATGTGGGGGGTCCTCTGTAATCGGATCATTGCATAACAAATTGTATGGTGGGGTTTTCTCTTTATTTTTTTGGAAATGTGTAAATTTTAGGGCTAAATGAACATATAACAGACTAATTTGAAACCATTCTAAATTTCACCTCCATTTTGATTCAATCTACTATGAAGTCTCAAGTCTCAAGGGGTTAACAATCTTCCTAAAAGCTGTTTCTGATAGGCTGACGGGTGCAGATTGAAAATGGGTGTTTTTATATAATAGGGTGGTTTAATTGCTCAATATGTAAAATTCATTCAAACAGTATTTATCTTTATCCCCAAAAATAGTAATTATGAAAACCACGGAAAATCGATAATCTATTTGTAAGCCACGGAAATAAAAATAAATTATCCAGACATTTCAAAAGATGAAAATATAAGTTTAACATATGGGAAATGTTATTCAGTAACTTATTTAGGTTGGTAAAATCTATCTCCTCTGGAAAACACATGATTGTGATTTTGAAATACAAAATTTTTTCAAAAATTTCATAATTTTTATTTTTTTTTTTTTTTTCTTTTTTTTTTGTAAATAAACGCAAAACTTATCAGCAAAATTTACCACTAATATGAATTACAACATGTGGGGAAAAACAATCTCAAAATCACTTTGATAAGTAACAGTGTTCAAAAGTTATAACCATATAAAGCAACGCAGGTCAGAATACAAAAAATGGGGCTGATACATAAGCTACAAAATGGCTGCGTCCTTAAGGGGTTAAAACATTTTTTATTAAACTTTTTTTTTTACTTTTTTCCACATTTTTTTCCCCCTATGGGACTTGAACAAGTGATTATCTGATGTATGGCAGTGTATGCATAGGTTGACAACTGCACTGCTGGTTCCGACCCAGCAGGCAGCCTTGTAAGGCAGCCCTTTGTAAAAAAAACCCCAGGACTGCCGTGGAGATGATCAACGCCCCCATACTAAGGGCGTGGTGGGCTATCGCCAGGAGAAGAGGTGTGTAACTCCTTTAGGTGCTTCAGTCATGTTTGACCGCGTTGTCTAAAGGAATGAACAGCCGCGATAGTGACTAACACATGAAGGTGGCGGATTGGGGAAAATACTCACAAGTGCTAGCAATAAGCTCACGTGGCACAGATGCCCTGATAAATATGCCCTGATATGTCTAATGTTAAAAAGAAATATTCTTCTTCCTAGCAAAATTTTTCTAAATCAAGAATTAGACTGTTATCAAGCAGTGGTTAGAGGAAGAGATTAATATAGTGGGGCAGGTTACATGTAAGTGAGTCTATCCCCGAAATAATAGGGCAACCTGGGGGGTTAATGAAATCTTTTTGTACCTTGGGTAAATTATAGAATGTTGATAGGGCAGGATTCATCCAGGATCGAGATTCGTATATACAGGAAGAACATAGGTTCTTGGTTGAGTCACCGCTCTCCAAAAATAATCCTTCAGATTTTTGGTTAGATACCATTTGCTTAATAATTTCATGGCTTAACCCATGAACTTTAGCTAACAAAGGCAGGCCGGGGGCAGGATCTAGTAGCCAGTTACAGTTGGCAGCCCTGGGGTCTTTCATCAGCACCCCCTGTACAATATATAAAGCTGGGCTCAAATGGTGACTGTATAGCGTCTGCTTATGAGATGCTAGGCGCACGGGGATGTCTATAACGTCCTGCTTCTGGCCCGCTCACGAACAAAAATAAAAAAACAAAAACGTCGCTGAGTGTGTTCAACCCTTACTACACGCGCTGTCAACTACCGTGCGTGTAAGGGTTACTTGCGCTGTGTGAGTCGGATATCCCCCATGGCCCTTACCGGGGCTTGCCATTCCACTTCTGGGGGCGGGACGCTCCCGAAGGACTGGGCACTCGTGGGCCCTGGAGCTGCCCGGTCTCCATGGCAGTCAGACCCCTTCCGTCTGACTGTAAACTGTCTGAGCATATGCGCAAGCTTGCTCAACAGTTTACATGTCTCTACAATAAAAGTATTGTAGAGCAGTATTGAGACCTTAAGCCACAGTGATCAGATAGCATCACTGGTTTCAAGTATGTATAAGTAAATATGCAAAAACCAACACTGAATTTGGGAGCTATGACTATCTGCATCAAAAGTAGAGAATTTAGAACGTTGAAAATAAAGAATTTTTCAAAATTTTTGCCAAATTTTGTTTTTTTTCATAACTAAACACAAAAGATATCATCCAAATTTTCAAACTAAAAGAGGCTGAGTCCCGTAGGGGTTAAGTGCTTATTTTTTGCGGGACGAGTTGTCATGCAGGGGTAAATGCAACTTTTTAATCCTTTTTGTGTTTTTATTTGTTTGGCTGGATGCAGAAAAATCATAATTTCTGCTTTGTTTTTATTTATTTTTTTTTAAATAATCCAGTAATGACTTTATATTATTGTACAGGTTTTTATGAATGTGGTAATATCCTATATGTGGTGATTTTCATGTTTTATTGTGTTTGGGAGTTTTACACTATATGGGGCATTTAGAGGAGTTTTATTTTGTATTAACCCCTTAGCGCTCCGCGCCATAGCTGTACTGCGCTGGGTTCTGCGAATAGCGCTCAGTTCAGTAGAGTTACGGCGCGGTGATGATGCCGGTTCGGCTCTGCACAGGAGCCGAGCCGGCATGGGGATCGTGGGATGTCAGCGATCGTGGGTGTTTAACCCGTTAAATGCCCTGATCAGCGCGACCAAGGCATTTAACTTGCCTTTTCGGGGTCTTTCCCCCAGTATGTGCATAGGCTGATACTGCTAATACCCTGCAATACATGATTATTGCAGAGTATTATCATGAACAAGCAATCAAATGATTGCTTGTTCATTTCCCATGATGGAACAAGTAAAAAAGTAAAAAAAAAAAAAAAATGTTGTTCAATAAAAAATAAGTTTATAAATCAATAGAATTGCTTATAAGCCCCAAAACATATAAAGAGACATATAACGCTCAAAAAATTCTCTATCATAACACAAACCCCACATATCTAGTATCACCACGTCCGAAATAACCTGTAGAATAAAATTAAATAATTATTGAACCCGTACAATGAACGCTATAAAAAAACATTAGAAACCCGCCAAAAATTATTATTTTTACCTATTTAATCCCACAAAAAATTCAATAAAAAGTGATCAACAAAACATATGTACTCCAGAATGATACTGTTGCAAAGTACAACTTATCCTACAAAAAACAAGCCATCAACCAGCTCTGTAGCCAAAAAATAAAAATGTTATGCCACTTGGAAGAAGACAATGCAAAAATGATAGATTTTTCCCCACAGTAGGGTTTTATTTGGCAAATTTAGTAAAACATAAGAAAAAATCTTCAAGTCTGGCATTCCCGTAATTGTATCGACCCATAGAATAAATAAAACATGATTATTTGGCTATACGGTGAACACGGAAAAAAAAAGAGTAAAAAATTCAGTACAGAATTGATGCTTTTCTACTTGTGACCTCAAAAAAAAAACCAAAATGGTAACACTGGAAAAAACATCTCGTCCTATAAAAAAATGCCATCACATGGCCCCAATAACGAAAAAGTGAAAATTTTATAGCCTACAAAATGGGCCAATGAGGAAACTAAAATCCAGGCAGCTGCAGGTCCCTCCTTCCCTTCTGCGCCTCAATGTGCGCCCATGAAACAAGTCACTTCCACATGTGGGGGGGTCTCTGTAATCGGGAGAAATTGCATAACAAATTGTATGGTGTGCCATCACATGGCCCCAATAACGAAAAAGTGAAAATTTTATAGCCTACAAAATGGGCCAATGAGGAAACTAAAATCCAGGCAGCTGCAGGTCCCTCCTTCCCTTCTGCGCCTCAATGTGCGCCCATGAAACAAGTCACTTCCACATGTGGGGGGGTCTCTGTAATCGGGAGAAATTGCATAACAAATTGTATGGTGGGTTTTCTCTTTTTATTTTTTGGAAATGTGTAAATTTTAGGGCTAAATGAACATATAACAGACATAATTTGACCATTCTAAATTTCACCTCCATTTTGATTCAATTACTATGAAGATCTCAAGGGGTTAACAATCTTCCTAAAAGCTGTTTCTGATAGGCTGACGGGTGCAGATTTGAAAATGGGTTGTTTATATAGGGTGGTTTTAATGCTAAATATGTAAAATTTCATTCAAAACAGTATTTATCCCCAAAATAGTAAATTATGAAAACACGGAAAATCGATAATCTATTTGTAAGCCACGTGACATAAAAATAAATTATCCAGACATTTAAAAAATGATGAAAATGTAAGTTATACATATGGGAAATGTTATTCAGTAACTTATTTAGGTGGTAAATCTATCTTTCTGAAAACACGATGATTTTGAATTTTGAAAATGGCAAATTTTTCAAAAAATTCATAATTTTTTCTTTTTTTTTGTAAATAAACGCAAAACTTATCAGCAAAATTTACCACTAATATGAATTACAACATGTGGGGAAAAACACATCTCAAAATCACTTTGATAAGTAACAGTGTTCAAAAGTTATAACCATATAAAGCAACGCAGGTCAGATACAAAAAATGGGGCTGATACATAAGCTACAAAATGGCTGCGTCCTTAAGGGGTTAAACATTTTATTAAACTTTTTTTTTACTTTTTTCCACATTTTTTTCCCCCTATGGACTTGAACAGTGATTATCTGATGTATGGCAGTGTATGCATAGGTTGACAACTGCACTGCTGGTTCCGACCAGCAGGCAGCCTTGTAAGGCAGCCCTTGTAAAAAAACCCCAGGACTGCCGTGGAGATGATCAACGCCCCCATACTAAGGGCCGTGGTTGGCTATCGCCAGGAGAAGAGGTGTGTAACTCTTTGGTGCTTCAGTCATGTTGTGACCGCGTTGTCCTAAAGGAATGACAGCCGCGATAGGACTAACACATGAAGGTGGCGGATTGGGGAAATACTCACAAGTGCTAGCAGAAGCTCAACGGTGGCACAGATGCCTGATAAATATGCCCTGAATATGTCTAATGTTAAAAAGAAATATTCTTCTTCCCTAGCAAATTTTTCTAAATCAAGAATTAGACTGTTATCAGCAGTGGTTAGAGGAGAGATTAATATAGTGGGGCAGGTTACATGTAAGTGAGTCTATCCCCCGAATAATAGGCAACGGGGGTTAAATGAATCTTTTTGTACCTTGGGTAAATATAGAATTTGATAGGAGGGATTCACCAGGATCGAGATTCGTATATACAAAAGAACCATAGGTTCTTGGTTGAGTCACCGCTCCCAAAAATAATCCTTCAGATTTTTGGTTATAGATACCATTTGCTTAATAATTTCATGGCTTACCCATGAACTTAGCTAACAAAGGCAGGCCGGGGGGCAGATCTAGTAGCCAGTTACAGTTGGCAGCCCTGGGTATCTCATCAGCACCACCCTGTATAATATATAAAGCTGGGCTCAAATGGTGACTGTATAGCGTCTGCTTATGACGTTACTATACGTACAAGTGTGATAAGTTCCTGTACAACTGACACATCATACATACAATAACATCAAGGTGCGGTAAGGAATTAAAAGCAACCTGTCATCACATTAACCATCCATGCCCACAAACAGTAGTTTCCTCTGTAATATGTACATACCATGGAGGTCTTTTTAGCATATTTCCAGGTAGCAGAATTTTTTTTGTATGATGAAGTCAGGAAGCCCAACTCCCATTCTTTCCTTTCCCTGTGTGTCTTAAAATATCCCATTAAAATAGTAATCTGCAATAGGGAAATGGAAGAATGGGAGTATAAATTAATGAGGAGATTCAACACCTTGCAAAGTGGTCTTAACATTCATGCCAGTTTCATGACCTCCTACCTCTGACCTGGAGGCCACAAGCAGATAAGAGCCAGGGCTCATGTGTCTCGCCTCATAGGTTTTTTATGTTTTTATTGCCATCCTGTTGTAAATAAGATGTCCATGTTCTTATCAATCTGTTGTTTTAGAGTTTTTTTTTTATATCCTTTGATGATCACTGTTTAGTGTGTATAAAATGCTGTGAATTCTCTGTTTCATGCATAACATCATGTCTGACGAAGAGAACTAGTATTCTCGAAAGCTCACCATCAAATATACTCAGTTAGCCTCAAAAAGGTATCGCCTGATTTCTTCACTCTTCTTCTGCTCTCCATGGCTAACACGGTACAAATCTACACTACTATATCATCTCTAAACAGGCTGGGTAACAGGTTAAGGATTTTACACTTACTATATTGAGTCACTAGGGGTGATTGTATCTTTAAATTTTCTGTGTATGTGTGGAATTGTTTTGCCACAGTTGTGGTACAGTTGCAATTTTGAGATTTTCCATGCAACAATTGAACATAGACCAGAGCAGAGTCACTTTAGCATAGATATGCTTGTGCCAAATTCATTATAATGGTTATGATTTTTCATAATAGGAATGATTTCACGTAATGCGACTTACTGTATTTTGTTACTTTTTATGCAACTGTCACAGACAACAAACCTAACATTAGGGCAATACCAAAAGCCACATTAAACCTGACTGTCTCAGAGCCTGCCTAATGAAAATCCCCAATTTCTTATAACAATATTCTATGGCTATTTGCACATTAAAAAAAGTCCAGTGAATATTTTAAAATCTGGCACTTTACTTGGCTATATTCCCTACTGTCACTTTACACATTATAAAAAGGTGCTTATTAATTAATGTTAATAAGCTTACAAATTATATATTCTCTTGGTATATATGTGTTTGTTTTACATTTACGTCACTGTGAAGACTCCTGTTTAAACTAGGTTCCTATATAAGTAACCTGTTGTTATGTTACTTGATCTGGGCTCTCTTTCCTATTAAGCAGTTCTACTTGTTACACAGAGTAGGTCAAATATTCTTCTACAAACATCTTGTCATGGTTCACTATATTGCATTGTCATGACCGGTTTCTTATGTTACTAAGTCTTAAAACATTTTATTAGTTTAAGGTCTGATTTAATTCTATAGAACCTTTTATTTTGAAGTAGATGCTCTCCAGTATTTCAACTACAATCAACTTGTCATGTGACAAGACAAGATACATCAGCTGCAAAGTATTGAGGTGACAAAGCTGCTTTACCATGAGACCTGGTGAATCTGTGGAATTGCCTTAGGCGTTGTTTATTTCTCAAGGTAAAATAAAATGAAGGTTATTAATGTTAATCCAGTCTGATAATCACTCTAGGCATATTTTGTGAGCAGATTAGAGCAGGGCCTGTGTATTTTACCTTTGTTTGGATCAACAGAGAATAATAAAGGTTTACACATACATATTTGAATGGTAGCCAGCTTATTTGCCAGTACTCAGGAGTGGGAGTTTTGTTAAGAGACTGATAATTTATTTGCCTATTATTTCACACATACACACACAATCGTACATTTATAATGTTTTCTTTTAAGCAAACCGTAGAGACAGTGAAGATTAGGATTAGGCTTTTACTTTGTATTCCTTCTATTATTTCCCTCAATATTTTGTAAATGCGCTACCGTATTATACAAAGCAATTTTTTGGATGTGTATAACATTTTTAATTATGACTTTGTGTTGCATGACTTGTGTGGATTAAGTATATCTACATATGATTGTATTTTTCATCCAGCCTGAAGTAAATTAAATACTCTACGTAAGTATTGTTAGCTTTTGTTTGTGATGTTCCTTTCCACAAATGTTGATGTTATCATGTGGCATGATTTGATTATTCTGTATTTCTACATATACATCTTATATCTGAGTATTACTTTACTATAAATAAACAGATGGATTTGGAAAACTTTACCTCTGAATCTGAATTAGTTCTTATTGGATTATCTAGTGACCCACAGACACAAATATCTTTATTTGTATTATTTTTGTGTTTCTATGTTGTTACCTTTGTGGGTAACTCCCTCATCATCATTGTTTCCAAAACAAATACCAGATTACAAACCCCAATGTATTTTTTTCTTACAAATCTTTCCTTCTTGGACATTATCTATTCAACCACAAATGTTCCTAAAACATTAAAAGACTTAATGTCTGTAAGAAAAACTATTTCATTTGCAGGTTGTGCAGCACAAATGTACTTTTCGCTCAGTCTGGGTATAACTGAATGCTTTTTATTGGCTGTAATGGCATATGATAGATATATTGCTGTTTGTTACCCATTGCATTATGTTACACAGATGACCAATACTCTGTGTTTCTGGGCTGCTGCAAGTACATGGGCTTGTGGATTTATCCTCTCTTCTATCCAAATTACAATTACGTTAAATGTGCAAACATGTGGAAACAATATAATTAACCACTTTTTCTGTGAAGGGCCAGCTTATTTATCATTGAGCTGCAGTGATAATGTTGTCAATAATGTGGTCACATTTGTCAATTGTGTGATTATTCTAATGATACCTCTTTGTTGCATTTTTATATCGTATGTCAGAATCTTGAAAAACATCCTAAAAATTAAATCTTCCCAAAGTAGAGGAAAAGCTTTTTCCACATGTGCTGCTCATATGACAGCTGTTATCTTGTATTTTGGCACATGTTCAGCTATGTATATGAAACCACAATCTTATTATTTACCAGACAGGGATAAAATTATTGCAGTATTTTATATTATTGTGACCCCAATGTTGAATCCCTTAATATACACTCTTCGGAATAGAGAAGTTAATTTAGCGCTTAGAAAACTTGCATTTAGAATAAGGTTGAATCATGATTAAAAATCATTATTAATTAAAAAGCTTTAGAACTAAAAATTGCATGGAATTTCTGTACTTGGTATGCAAGTATGATTATGCATGATTATTTTCTATGCATACAAATATCTGTTATTTTTAAGCTGCTATATGTAGCTTTGGTTAGATTATATTCCACATTGCAGAGAATCTCAATTCATAAGGAAATCTAGCAAAAATAGGCTGAAAATATCAACATTGTAGAATGAACATTTAGATATCTATGAGTTAAATTTTAGATTGCAAATGTTAAATTTCCAATTGTATTTGAGTAAGGGCCAGTAGTGGATTATAATATAGGTGGTTTCGACTGTAGCCCAGGGCCCAAGCCTTCTAGGGGGGCCCTGGCCAACCAAAGTTCTCATCAAATTTTATACTGAGAAGGACATTTACCCATGAAATCCTCAAACATTTGTTCCTGCTCTTAATACAAATCTACACCAGAGCCATTTCAGGACCTGTGAAGGTCAAAAGGTCCTGAAACTGCAGATTTAAAGCAGGCAGAAGAGACACATCCTCCATTTCCCAAGAAGCTTGATTCTAGTACAATATGTAGGAAGTTAATTCCAGACTTGAAATATTCATGCAGCCAATATTCATTGCAGTTTTAATATGCCTATGATTTCCGCAAATAGTAAAATGACCCTTTATTGTGTGCCCATTCACATAAACATTTTTTCCAAGTGTGGAGGAGCAGGCGTTGTTGTGTGGAGGAGCAGGCGTTGTTGTGGTGGAGGAGCAGGCGTTGTCGTGTGGAGGAGCAGGCGTTGTCGTGTGATGGAGCAGGCATTTTTTTGTGTGGACTATTTTAAGTAGGATGTGCTTTGAAGCCATCCATAGGTTTTTGCATTTTGCCGACAATCACAGTGCCCACTCAGAGCTGACTCCAGTTATGATAGGTTGTATAAGGTCCAGCCCATATTAGACTGAGTGACAATTTATGGAAGTGTATATTCCAAAGAGGTACATATCAGTAGACGAGTCCCTTGTACATTTCAAAGGGAGACTTCAATTCCGCCAGTACCTGCCCAATAAGAGGGAAACGTATGGCGTAAAGATGTATAAGCTGTGTGAGAGTGCATCAGGGTACACTTTTAGGTTCAGGGTATATGAAGGGAAGGACTCTAGAACAGTGCCCCCAGAATGCACCCCCCCTTCCTGGGAATTGCTGTAAATATGGTTTGGGATTTGGTGCACCCACTATTGGACAAGGGCAACCACCTCTACCGGTACAATTTTCATACTAGTACTACCGTGTTCAATTGCCTCGCTTACAGACAAACTGCAGCATTCAGCACTGTTAGGATAAATCAAAGAGGTCTACCGAAGTCGCTGCTAGGGGAAAAGCTCAGAAAGCAAAAGAGCCGAGCACTAAGCAGTGACTCAGTATTGTGTGTTAGGTACAAGGACAAGAGGGACGTTTTGGATTATAAGAGGTATATGGGGTTTGTCTCAGCTGGTACTTCAGCCATATAACTTCATGTGGAAGCCAAGGGTGTGGTATAAGAAGCTGGCCGTGCACATCATGCAGATGGCACTGTATAATGTTTACATGTTACATTGATGTGCAGGCCAGAGGGGAACTTTCCTGGAATTTCAAGAGGTGGTAGTCAAACACTTGATTTTCAGAGACCAGGAAGGGGGGAGTGCTAGTACGTCTGGAAGCGAGGTCACATCACGCATTGTACCAGGGCAGCACTTTCCATCAGAAGTTACCCAAATTGCCAGCAAGGAAAGAATACAGAAGAGGTGCAGGGTGTGCTCCAAAAGTGGCAAACTATATACCAGTGTGACACGTGACCCAAGAAACCATAATTATGCATGACGGAGTGTTTCAGGATTTACCACATGTCCCTGGATATATCACTGTACTCTTATGTACTCTCACATAGCTTGCTGCACCTTCCCTACTAAGCTCTGCTGTGTGCCCAGCCTGTGGATTATTGACACATATGGGGTATTTCCGTACCCGGGAGAACCAGCATCATGCTTTTTTGGGGAGTTTTTCTCCTGTGGAGTTGGGCACAAGATGACATAATGGATAATTAGTACAATGCACTATCCATTATGTATTATCCTTGGGGTCCACCCGTGGGGTTAAAATGCTCTCTACACTGCTAGATTTATTTATGGTGGGATGTAGTTTTCAAATAGGGTCAGTTCTTAGGGATTTATACTGTATTGATCCCTATGGGCATCTACAAATGTTTTATGATGCCAAAAAAATGTAAATGTCTTTGCTCCAAATGCCATTCTCTTCCAAACCCGGCCTATTGCCACAAATGGGGTATTACCATACCCATAATTTCCCACAAAATTATTTTTGGGGTGTTTATCCACAGTGGCATGAGTTAGGCTGATTTCTTTTGTCGCTACAATGGCACATTTGAAAAAACAATGCAATTTTTACATTGCCCCATTCCATTTGTATTAAATTTGGGCCATCTCAAGGGTTAAAATGCTCATACAACCCTAGATCATCTCTTTGAGGGGTGCCCTTTCTTACAACGGGGCAACTACTCGGGGTGCCCCTGAGGTACCAGTACAATATAAACCCCCAACACCAGTCTAGTGAAAAAGGTGCTCCGAAAGTTACATTTCTCAGCCCTGTCATTTCCCCTGCCTGTAGATTTGGGTTGTTTATCCACAGTGGCATGAGTTGTCTGATTTCATTTGTCACTACAATGGCACATTTTAGAAAACAATGCAATTGTTACACTGCCCCATTCACTTTGTATTACATTTGGGAAGATTATTGGCACATGTGTGGTATTTCAAAACTCGGGTAAACCTGCAGAATGATTTTTTACTCAGCACCATTTACTTTGCATTATATTTTAGCCAGCATGTTGGGGGTTAAAATGCTCTCCACAACACCAGAAGGGTCGAGTTTCCTAAATGGTGACATACTTGAAGGTTTGCTATTGTACTGTTTCTTCAGGGGCTCTTCAAGTACACTGTGGCACCACAAAACATTTGCAGCCAAATTGGCCTGCCAAAAACCCAATAGTACGAACTCTGTTCTGGACATAGCTGTGCAATGAAACAGCAGTTGACAACCACATGTGTGGTTCTTCCATACTCGGAAGAAGCTACCAAAACTTAAAACCCTCTCACGTAAAAGAAAAAATCAAAAATTATTGAATATTTCCCCCCCAAAAAAGAAGCTGATCACTGAAATCATACAACTAGCATAAACTACAATGTCTCACGAGATAAGTCTCAAAATCACAGGGAATTCTTAAAGTTTAGAAAAGTTAATACCACAGGACGATACACTGGTCAAATTAAAAAAAAAAAAAAAAAAAAAGGAGTGTTAACTTACAAACAGGCTGCGTCCTTAGGGGGTTAATGATGCTGGGGAACCAGCTGTTTTGTTATTTAACTTTTGTAAACTATCAGTGTTGTGGACCTGATAAAAAGGATTAAAAAATGCCATAAACATTACTCACTGAAAAAATTACTGAAAATAAATTTCTTGCAGATGTGTAAATGAGCCCTAAGAGTTGGATGGGACTAAATCATGTGCAATCAGCACATTGTAATGAATGAGGAGGGAAATCCTCATACACTGCCATACTGTAGTATGGGAGTATATGATAGGATCGATCAGACAAAAACAAAATAACAAAAGTTATTAGCGCCAGAAGATGGCAAACTATTTTTTTTTGTACAGGAGGTTTTAATTTTTGTAAATGTATGAAAACATTCTAAAACCTTTAAAAATATCCCTATTGCCATACAGTGAGGAACACTATTGCCACACAGTGAGGCATACAGCCAAACAGTGAGGAACATTACTGCCATACAGTGAGGAACACTACCCCACTACAGTGAGGAACACGACCCCCATACAGTGAGGAACGCTACCCCCATACAGTGAGGAACACTACCCCCATCCAGTGAGGAACACTACCGCCATACAGTGACGAACTCTACCCCCATACAGTGAGGAACGCTACCCCCCATACAGTGAGGAATGCTACCCCCATACAGTGTGGAACGCTACCCCCATACAGTGAGGAACGTTACCCCCATACAGTGAGGAACACTACTGCCATAAAGTGAGGAACACTACGGCTATACAGTGAGGAATACTATTGCCATACAGTGAGGGACACTATCTACACACATTGAGGAATTCAGCCATACAGTGAGGAACACTGCCACCATACAGTGAGGAACACCACCTCCATACAGTGAGGAACACTACCTCCATACAGTGAGGAACACTACCTCCATACAGTGAGGAACACTACCTCCATACAGTGAGGAACACTACCGCCATACAGTGAGGGGACACTACCCCCATACAGTGAGGAACACTACCGCCATACAGTGAGGAACACTACCTCCATACAGTGAGGAACACCACACCCATAGAGTGAGGGACACTACAGCTATACAGTGAGGAACACTGCCACCATACAGTGAGGGACACAACCCCCATACAGTGAGGAACACTGTCTTAAGTGTGACTTAGGTTTAAGGGAAGGAGTACTTTTTGGATCCAGCAACAAATAGATAAGTGCATCTACATTTTTATTTCCTGATATTCATTGTGTGATTTTTATTGCAACCAAGTAGATCTGAAGGTATTTTACTTGCATAATCTTTATATTGTGTGGGGGATATAGGGAGGCATTCACCTTGCTTATCTAGACAGTATAGTCACAGGTGCTGCCTAATTAATAGTGGGGTGTGGCTATCTAATTAGCAGCCTTTATATACTTCTGTGGTCAGTTTGTTTGGTGGTTTGCAGCCAGATCTTGTTGCAGTGAGCTCTGCAGATTTTTGTGGCAGATAACTTTACAAAAGAGCATTAGCAAAGCGAGTGTGTGAGCTTGGCGGCGAGTGTGCATTGATCCGCAGTGTGTGCAGTGTCTTAAGTGTGACTTAGGTTTAAGGGACTTAAGTTTTAGGGGCTTTAGCAGGTAACTTCTGTGTTTTGTGTTTGACTGTAAATTCTTCTTTCTGTGCATATTTCTATTGTAATCCCCATTAGAATAATGGACTCCATAAGTGGCATTGCTACACGGTGTACATCCTGTGCCATGTATGCTTTCCTTGAACAGCCGTTCGAGGGGGAATACTGCTGTGTGGGGTGTGTGAAAATTGCTCATCTGGAAGCCCAGATTCTGGATCTAAATGAGCAAGTTTCAAGGCTGCGGGCAATTGATAATATGGAACGAAGTTTGCTGCTCCTGGAGCACAAACTCTCTGGGGAAGATGGTTGTGGGGAGGGAAGTATGGAGGTGCAGAATGAGGGGGCAGCTTGTTGGGTAACATGTAGAAGGCGGGGTAGAGGGAAGAGTTGTAGAGAGTCTAGTCCTGATCTGGTGCACCCCAATAAGTTTGCCAGGCTGGCGGATGAGGGGGATATCAGCTCTGGGGTAGCAATGCTGCAGAAAGACGTGGCCGCTAGCAACCAGGGGACTGTCTGCTCCGGTAAGAAGGGTAATGGGAGCACAGGCAAGGTCAGACAGGTGCTGGTAGTGGGAGATTCGATTATTAGGGGAACACACAGGGCAATCTGTCACAAAGACCGTGCATACCGAACAGTGTGTTGTTTGCCGGGTGCTCGGGTTCGGCATGTTGCGGATCGGGTTGACGGATTACTGGGAGGGGCTGGTGAGGAACCAGCGGTCATGGTCCACATTGGCACTAATGACAAAGTAACAGGTAGGTGGAAGGTCCTTAAAAATGATTTCAGAGATTTAGGCCATAAGCTCAGGGCAAGGACCTCAAAGGTAATTTTCTCCGAAATACTGCCTGTACCACGTGCCACACCAGAAAGGCAGCGGGAGATCAAGGAGGTAAATAAGTGGCTCAAAAGTTGGTGTAGGAAGGAGGGGTTTGGGTTCATGGAGAACTGGGCTGACTTTTCTGTCGGCTACAGGCTCTACAGTAGGGATGGGCTGCACCTCAATGGGGAGGGGGCCGCTGTTTTAGGGGAAAAAATGGCTAGAAGGTTGGAGGAGTGTTTAAACTAGAGACCTGGGGGGACTGCCATAAAGTGAGGAACACTACGGCTATACAGTGAGGAATACTACTGCCATACAGTGAGGGACACTATCTACACACAGTGAGGAATTCAGCCATACAGTGAGGAACACTGCCACCATACAGTGAGGAACACCACCTCCATACAGTGAGGAACACCACCCCCATAGAGTGAGGGACACTACAGCTATACAGTGAGGGACACTGCCGCCACACAGTGAGGGACACTACCTCCATACAGTCAGGAACACTACCTCCATACAGTGAGGAACACTACCTCCATACAGTGAGGAACACTACCGCCATAGAGTGAGGGACAATACAGCTATACAGTGAGGAACACTGCCGCCATACAGTGAGGGACACAACCCCCATACAGTGAGGATCACTACCTCCATACAGTGAGGAACACTACCTCCATACAGTGAGGAACACTACCGCCATACAGTGAGGAACACTACCGCCATACAGTGAGGAACACCACCTCTATACAGTGAGGAACACCACCCACATAGAGTGAGGGACGCTACAGCTATACAGTGAGGAACACTGCCGCCATACAGTGAGGGACACAACCCCCATACAGTGAGGAACACTACCTCCATACAGTGAAGAAAACAGCCATACAGTAAGGATCACTACCCCCATACATTGAGGAATACCACCCCTATACAGTGAGGAACAGTACCGCCATGTTCCTTTCTTCTTCCCAGAGTTCTCTGCCCCATGTAACACATTGTACTCACGGCCATTTTGCTAATAAAGGGGGGGAGTGGTAAAAAAGAGATTTTAATTTGTTCCCACAAATCACTGTAAACTTTGGATTTGTGACAAATCAAAATTTTCCAGAAATTCTAAACAAATTTAGAAAAGATTCTCCCATCTCTAGTATCGACCCATAGAATAAAGATAACAGGGGTTATTTATCTTGTGCCGGCATTTGAATATATCAAGATGCTTCAGCCTCTTGATGTATCGGGCAAGGTGCCAGCAGCGTTTATTCTAAATGTGAAAATTTGCCGGCAGTAGCGAGTGCACTGGCATGTGGACAGTAACCCCCCACGCCAGCCCACTTCCGGACACGCCCTCGGTTCAGCCATCCGCACTCCCCATTCATACCCCACTGCCATGAAGGTGGCGGATTAGGGCAAATAATCGCAAGTGTTATCAATACACTGATGTGGTACAAAGGCCCTGATAAATATGCCCAACATGTTTATTTGGCTATACAGTGAACACCAAAAAAAAAGGAAATAATCATACGGTAGAAAAAAGACACATGTCCATCAAAGTATCAAGTTCATCCAAGGAAGGGAAGAGATTAGATGAGGAAAAGATTTAGGGGAAACATTTCTATATAACATAACCATCATTGTAATTTAGGTGTAAAAAGGCATCTAGGCCCTTTTTGTAGCTCTCTGTTGTCCCTGCTGTGACCGGCGCCTGAGGCAGGCTACTCTACAGATTGACAGGTCTCATAGTAAAAAAGCCTTGCTGCCTCAGGTGATTAAACCTTGTTTATTTAACCTGTAACAACTTTATCATTGGATCATTCATATACTTATACTTAAAAACATTATTCATGTCCCCTCTTAGTCATCTCTTTTCCAGACTAAATACATCTAGTTGTTTTAATCTTTACTCATAACTGAGACTTTCCATACCCCTATCATTTTTGTGGCTCTTCATTGAACCCTCTCCAGCTATAGGGCATCCTATTTATGGACCGGTGTCCAGAACTGGAATACATATTCCAGGTGAGACTGAAACAGTGCCTTGTACAATGGTAATATTACATCCCTATAATGAGAGTCCATACCACTTTTGATACATGAAAGGACCAGCTTTCGCCCTTCAGGAGACAGAAGGCTAGAATCCAGAATCCTGCATTTGTTCATCACTGTATTTTAATATTGTCACTGTACTTTTATTTGTGTGTGTGTGTAACTATGTTAATAAAGTTTGCTACATTTTATACCTTTTGTGCTTTAATCTAGCCGTTTGTCTCCTCTCTGAGGGGATAAAATTGGTCCTTTCACTTAGCTTTTTGAGGCAAGAACAGGGCAAATGCACTGTTGCAATGTAGGCTTACCTCCTCTCCCTTGTTCGTTTCTTGTTCCAAAAATTTTGTAAAAATTATTCAGCGATTTTCTACAAGCTGCACCATAAAATTATCCTGCAGAAAGTTAATAAAATGTCTCCCCTTAAAAGATGAAGAAGAGCCCTGACCCCAATTTAAATTTGACAAGTTAAAGTCTCCCATGATCACTACTCTATCCTCCTTTGCAGCCCACTCCATCTGTTTATATAGGTGACTCTCTAATTCCTCAGAGATGTTAGGGGGGTCTATAAATTACACCAAAAATAATTTTCTCAAAACTTTCTTGGTTTTGAATCTCAACTCACAAAGTTTCAAACTCCACACACTCTTCTGAGACCACTGTCTCATTCACAAACACTTTTAAGTCTTTTCTGAAATACAGATTTATACCACTCCCCCTCCTCTTTGCCATATCTTTCCAAAAGAGTGTAAAACCTATAATATTAATACCCAAATCATATGATGCATCAAGCCAGGTCTCAGTTACACCAACAACATCTAACTGTTCCTCTAATACAATAGACTCAAGCTCACCCATTTTACTTGTGATACTTTTGGCATTTGTGAACATGCACTTTAATTTTCCACAGTTATTTATCTAATTTATAGTAATTTTACTTAAACATATATATTCACTTTTGTTTTGTAACGTGTGTCTCTTTATCCACTGCCTCACTCTGCTGCCATTCACCGCCCACTTCACCACCCACAAACATAGGCTGCCCCCTCTCTGACCTGTCTACCCTTTTAGTGTCTTCCTTTTCTTCCTCCCCCAATCCTAGTTTAAATACACCACCACCCCTGCTAGGATCTTCTCCCTCAGCACAACAACCGCCCTTCTATTTAGTTTCAAGTTATCTGCAGAAAAAAGCTTGTATCCCAATGAAAATTCAGCCCTAGGAGCCCAAATCGCTTTGCACTACACCAGGATATGAGCCACGCATTTAACTCCCTGAGCTCCCGATATCTCTCTGTGTATCGCATGGCACATGTATTATTCCAGAGAACCCCCATCTACCATCTATTCTGTCATTGGTGCCAACATGGACCATGACAACTGGGTCTTCCCCAGCCCCCCCAGTAATTTATCCACCTCTTGCACCACATCCTGAACCCTGGCAACAGAGAGACAGCAAATCATTAAATGAGGCGGTCTTGCAACAAATTACAGAATTACAGAATTTATTCTTTTTACTCCTATTCCTACTCCTTATTAACAATAGGGAATGGCAAACCCCAAAGGGATATCCCTAGAAAATATTTCTCATCCTACAAAAAAATTGACATTATATGGCCCCAATAACGAAAAACAGAGAAATTTTATAGCCTACAAAAGGTTGCCAGTGAGGAAACTAAAGTAAACTAAGGGGCACATTTACTTACCCAGTCCTGTCACAATCACATGGTGCGTTGTGCGACGAGGATTCAGGTCTGGCGCGATTCCCTAACCTCGTGCTCCCGAGTTCCTGCATCCGTCGCTCCTGCCCCGAGGACCGCCGGAGTTCACCTGCTTCTTCCTGGTGCATGTGTGTGTGCTTGATCTTGCACACAAATACTTTTTTAAGTTCCGCGGTTTGTCCGAATCCGTGGGGTCGTCCGACGGCCTGACCCCCCAATTTCTGTGCGTGCAAGCCGGCGCCGATGTGCCACAATTCTATTGCATGCGCCAAAAACAAAAGAGTGGCGTTCGGACCCTTAGTAAATGTGCCCCTACGTTCTTTAGGACACAACTGTCAGCTGCAGGGCTCCTTCTCTTCTGCACGTTGCTGTGCGCCCATAAAACAAGGTATATTTACATGTAGTCTGTGTACACAGGAGAAATTCTGTAAGAAATTTTAAGATAGGTTTTCTCTTTTTATGCGTTGGAAAGCGTGTAAATTTTAGGGCTAAATTATTGTATCACCAAAAAAATTAGACCATTCTAAATTTCAACTCCAATTTGTTTTAATTACTATGCAGCGTTCAAAGATTTAAACATCTTCCTAAAAGCAGTTTCTAGTAGTCTGAGGGTGTGCTTTTGAAAATAAGGGGGATCAATAGGGGTACTCTAATAATTTCAAACTCATTTAAAGCTAGGCGGGTTCTTTTAAGTGTCACAAGTTTATTTAATTAAAATAAAATAAATTATTTTTGTCCATTTTGCACATCAATCTCTCTCTTTTTTTTGTTGAACATGCAATTTCTATGATGTGTGGACCCTATTACTATCTCCAACTAGTCCAAAACTTTGGTTATTTGAAATGTCTTTATTTTATATTTCAAGTAGGGATAGGTGAATCTATTCTAACAAAGTGGAATTCGTTTAGAAATTTCAGGAAAACTTAGATTCGTCAGTAAAAGTGTTCCTCACTGTATGGCTGTATTTCTCACTGTATGGCCGTTTTGCCCCTCACTGTATGGCCGTAGTGTCCCTCAATGTATGGCCATAGTGTTCCTCACTGTATGGCGGTAGTATTTGTCAATGTATGGCAGTAGTATTTGTCACTGTATGGTGTTAGTGTTCCTCACTGTATGGCAGAAGTGTTCCTCACTGTATGGCTGTATTCCTCACTGTGTGGCGGTAGTGTCTCTCACTGTATGGCGGTAGTGTTCCTCACTGTATGGCGGTAGTGTTCCTCACTGTATGGCGGTAGTGTCCCTCACTGTATGACTGTATTCCTTACTGTGCGGCGGAAGTGACTCTCACTGCATGGCCATTGTGTTCCATACTGTGTGGCGGTATTGTCTCTCACTGCATGGCCATTGTGTTCCATACTGTGTGGCGGTATTGTTCTAAACTGTATGACCGTAGTGTTCCTCACTGTACGGCAGTAGTGTTCCTCACTGTATGGTGGCAGTGATCCTCACTGTATGGTGGTAAACCATATGTATGATTTTGCCATAATCAATGACTTTACTATTATGACATTATTTGTATTGTCATACTTTATCCAGGTCTAATCAGATGTATAATAGCATCCGTGGATATATTGATGGGTAGTCACAATTAGCACCCCGAACCCCCCCCCCCCCATTGCCTTTAGAAAAAGTTCCACCGATTGCGGAGTACACCAGCAGAGCCGCTGTCATTCACAGTGCAGCACTGCACATACACCGCCTGTGATTGACAGAGAGGATTGCGGCAGGAGTCGCGACCCGCCGCGTCTCTGCTAGCTGCAGCCGTGCTGTCAGGTAAGTCTCCAGTCGCATGCCACTCCGCGACTGGGACTATCTGCTGGGGTAACCTCTCGTCGCACTCTCTCCCCAATCCTACTCTGAGCCCAGGTGAGATTGCTAGCACTGTCCCTCTGATTTTATCCCTATACTATGGCCATGGATACTAAAGATATGTCCTGACATGTGTTTCACCGGGATTAACCGGCATCTTCTAGGAAGAAGACTGGAGACTTACCTGACAGCGCGGCTGCAGCTAGCAGAGACGCGGCGGGTCGCGACTCCTGCCACAATCCTCTCTGTCAATCACAGCCAGAGTATATGCAGTATGTGCAGACCTGGCAAAATCATACATCTGGTTTTAAGGATGAATTAAAAGTTCTATTTTATTTTCTCATACACTCACAACTTTTTCTATTCCCAACTCTTTTTTTTCCCCCCTCCCTTTCTGCTGTTAACAATTTCCAATAGGTGGTGCACACCGTGAGTGTTTCCTAAAGGTGAACACATAACCAACTTATATCAGAGGGCAGTAGCCACACTGGTCTGGATCAGATGCATGGGATGATGGGGTGATTGTCACTATGGCGCACACTGGTAGTCAAAAGTGATTTGGAGAGCACTTCACAACAAATCTGTTTATTGGTGTTTATCGGTAACACAACGCGTTTCGGAATCAGCGGCGATTCCTTTTTGAAGTGAGGAGAGACATATAGGTACAATGTGTGTCGATAAGAAAATAAATTGAAAAACATAATAAAAGCAATCCATATAAAAATGCCAATAGAGTGTTAAGGCGATAGAGATAAAACATTGCATGATATCATTGCATGGTATAAATTGACAAAAAACGTACATAACAAGTATTAATAGGTAAGCCAACATAAAATTGTATAAAAAGCATCAACTAAGTTAAAAAAGGGAATAAGTTTGATACAGAGTCTAGTAAAATGGATTAAGCACATAATGAAATTAAGCGGAAATATAAATATAGATACAAAATAAATAAATGTGAATGTAAATATAAGTATAGATACAAATAAATGTGAATATAGATACAACAATAGACATATCAATGAATATATAAAAATGACAGGGTAAAAAGAATGTGGATGTGAAGTGCAGTGTCAATGATGGATCCCAATAATGAAGTAGGCAGATAACAAAGGAATACAGGCGGTCCCCTACTTAAGTACACCCGACTTACAGACAACCCATAGTTACAGACAGACCCCTCTGACCTCTGGTGAAGCTTTCTGAATGCTTTACTATAGTCCCAGGCTGCAATGATCAGCTGTAAGGTGTCTGTAATGAAGCTTTATTGATAATCCTTGGTCTCATTACAGCAAAAAATGTTTAAACTCCAATTGTCACTGGGGCCAAAATTTTTTTTGTCTGGATCTACAATTATAAAATATACTGTTTCGACTTACACACAAATTCAACTTAAGAACAAACCTCCGGACCCTATCTTGTACGTAACCCGGGGACTGCCTGTACTTATAGCTTGTGGAATTCAGTGGTCATATAGACAAAAAGTAAATAATGTAATGCAGAAAAACATGAGGCAAATAGAGGGATGGGGTTCTTACCTAGAAGCTCAGGTCTTAAGTGTCTTCCCAGAGCTATAAAGGTGTGGTGGGAGTGTGGTCACTTGATGGGGGAGTGGCTCGCGCCAAAAATGGGTGTGTGGCTTACGGAAAAAAAAAAATTATTTTTTTCCTTCCTCCTTTTCCTTTTCTTCTAAAAAGTACTTTCTAAGAATTCATTGAGACCATTCGGGACCAGACAATTTATTTTAAGAATCCAAAAGATTTCTCTCTGGCGGAGTATATTAAGTCGTTCGCTCCCCCCAGGGATTGCTTCTATCGGGGTTATTGAAAAAGATAGAAAGTCTTTTTGGTGATGCTTAGAGCGTGTCTGAAAACACTATGCTTAGTGAGACCATTGGTAGTGTTGCTGCGATGGGTAACAACAGGGTAATCTAAAAATCCAGGGATATATGACAAATTCAGAAGCAATCTTTCATACATATTCCTGGTTTTTCTAGGCATGTCTCACAATGATAAATTGGTCTCCTGTCGAATGCCTTTTTTGCAGCACACCCTGAACCTTTTTTGTGTCCTCCCCTTCTTGGCAGTTTGGGGAACTACTCCTGGAAAGTTCTGCCCTTGTACAATATGTGTGGCCTCACTTCCAGAAGTGCTGGCACTGCCTCCTTCCTGGTCTCCGAAAAGAAAGTACTTTATAACCCCTCTGGCCTGCAAATCGATGTAGCACGTAAAAATTATATAGTGCTATCTGCACAATATGCACGGGGAGATCCTTGTACCACACCCTCGACTTCCGCATGGTGTTTTATGGCTGAAGCACCTGGTCCGACAAGTCCACCCCTCCCATGTTCTTGTTATAATCTAAAATACAGTCCGGATTGGGGGTTTCTATGCTGACAGAGGGGGTGTGTGAATTGTGGTTTATACAAGGACCTCTCTCCTGTCCTTGTACTTAACACACAATACAGAATTGCTGCATAGTGCCCTGCTATTGTGCCTTTTAAGTTTTTGCCCAAGCAGCAACTTGGGGAGACATCTCAGATTTCTGCGCACAGTGCCACATGCCGCAGTGTTTCTGGAAGCAAGGCACTTAAACAGGGTAGTGCTGGTGTAGAAATTGTCAAGGTAGAGGTGGTAGCTCTGGTCCAGCAGTGGGTGCACCAAATCCCATACTATTTTCCCTGTAACACCCAGGAAGGGGGGGGGGGCATTCTGGGGGCACTATAGTGGAGTCCTTCCCTTCATATACCCTGAACTTGTAGGTATACCGATGTACTTCGGAGCAGCAAGGGGTTAAGATAAGAATTTATGGGTATGTAGTTTTTGTAGCAGTATGGGGAAATATAGGATGTATTAGGTTGGAGTTAATACATATCTGATATATCCTGCATCGATAAATAGTGAAGGGACAGATGGAAGTAGTATAGGGGTCCGGTGAAAGGAAAGTCTTCAAAGAATAGCGGACAGGGGGGGACGGCACAGTTATTATAAATATGGCAGATTCGAGAAAGCCAACACATACTGTTATATTCACAATACTGCAAAGTCACGACCCGAAACCTGAACAACTGAATCTTCTATCCACATTGGTCGATCAGGGTTTCAAACACGGCATACTAACAAAAAAAGAAAAAAAAACTACATTATTCCAAAAATACGCACAGCCCTTTTCTATAACTTGCCCAAGATCCACAAAAACCCAATAAAACCACCCGGCCGTCCAACCATATCAGATATCAACTCCAACCATTCTGAATATATTGACATCCTACTACAGAGGTTTGTTCAGGCTCTCTCAACATAACCTAGAGCAGTGGTGGCGAACCTATGGCACGGGTGCCAGAGGTGGCACTCAGAGCCATTTCTGTGGGCACCCAGGCATCACCCCAGCACAGAGTTTTCCAGAAACTTCCTGCAGGAAGAGGAAGTAGGTGTAGGCAGGGCTGGATTATTATTGGAGCTTCTGCCCACGATTCTTCTTTCTCAAGGACCCTGGAGGAAAGCTACATTGATTATCTTAATATCCCGCCTTCATTTAATGGTATTGGGGTTCTCAATATGCCAATACGATTGAAAGCTGTGGAAGAGCAGGGAGCAATAAGTTGCTGATTAAATTACCCTTTTGGCACTTTGTGATAAATAAGTGGGTTTTTGGCTGTAGTTTGGGCACTCGGCCTCTAAAACGTTCGCCATCACTGCCCTAGAGACTAAGCTCTCTAATGACATAAATAGAACCCATACAGTGGCAATCAGATCGTCTTCTTATCACAATGGACTTATCTGCTCTCTACACAGATATTTCACACGTCTTAGATATCAAGGCAATTGATCAGATCCTTTCCACTGATCCATTTCTACCCCACGCACAAATAGAATTAATTCTGGAGAGTATTAAATTCAAATTGGAGCACAATACTTTTGCATTTCAAAAAGACATTATTCACAAGTAAAAGGGACAGCCATGGTAACAAGATTTACCCCGAATTACGCAAATATATTCATGGGGTCTTTCGAACAAAATTATATCACAGGAAATACCACCTGTAACCATCAAATCTGGTACATTAAAAAATACATTGATGATCTTTTTATTATATGGAACGGGACAGAAGCCCAAGCCAGGAACTTTGTAGAGCAGAACATCTCGGTAATTTCGCTAACGGTGAACATATCCCCCAAATAGATAGAATTCTCTGTTCTTCTTAGTCATGTGGACAAAAAGAGCTCACATCTAGCCACTAAATCATTTTTCAAGAGCGTCAATGTTAACAGCTTCTTAGATTTTTCGAGCTCACATTATAAGAAATTACTGTGTAATGTACCCTACGGACAGTACAAAATAATCTGCTATTAATGTATTTATTTATGTATTCATCCATTTTACTGTTGATACCCATTATTTATTTGTTTGATTATATATTTATCCATTGATCATATTTTGCTTTTCTTATGCATCTATGCTCATCTGTACATATACTGTCAAATATATTTCTCTTTCCTCTATTTTATTTTTATTGTTTACGCCCATCATGTATTTATTTATTCATTTATGTATTTATCCATTGATCATTATTTACCCCCCAATTCCCCATGTATCTATTTTTATTGTGGATACACACTATTTGTTTATATACATATTTTGCCCTCCAACTCCCTATGTACCTATGCCCTCAATATAAGGCACTCAGACAGTCCCCAAAACTACTTCCATTTGTCCCCTCACTTTTTATTGATGCAAGCTGTATCAGATATATATATTAATTCCATCCTATATCTCTCCATACTGATACAAAAACTACATACCCATCAATTTTTATCTTAAACTGACACACATCCGTGCCAACTGGCCAAACATTACATTTATCAGCAGGCATTCCAACTGCGCCTGCGCCCAAATTCATTCAGTCTCACACGAGCGGCTGACACAATCCAGGCACATGCGCCTTGATTAAATTTCCCTTCTAAGCGCTTAAAGACACTTCCGGCCATACAGAGCACGAGGACCAAGTGCAGCAGGCTGTTCAGACTTGCCACTCCAGCTCAAGTAAGTCCTAATCACTCAGATACACAACAAAACCGGAAACCGAGCGGCAAACGGGAAGCCGAACGGCAAAAACGCCTGACGAAGGCCCGATTCCCGGGCCGAAACGCGTTGCATACCAAATAAAACACGTTTTTAAACAGAGAACCAGTTGCAGAGCAGTCCATCCATGAGTGCCGGCACCAGTGATCTTCCATACTCCAATTTGGGCCTTTTTGAATGCATTACAACAACGTCCTCTGAATCTTTGGAACAGACGGCCGTGAGGAAGGAGGAACCGGCAGCCACCGAGGATATATCTGCATAAGGCGCTATATCTAGCGCTACAAGGTGAGCGCATAAACCAGAGTTGTAAGCAACTGTCATTTATCTTGACCTACTACACTAGTAAAGCGCCTGTTTGTCTCTCTTCTCCTCCTTTTCTCTCTCTCCCCCTGTCACTTGGTTCCACCTCGAGCAACCAAAATCTCGAGGGTACCATATAGAGGGACTCCAAACCATTTTAGCACCTCACAGTGTGGCAGTTGTTTGTTAAGACACCAGGGGAGCTAAGCTTGTGTATATGTAGAATCTATGTAGAAAGTCGGCACCACACCCCAGCGTCAACACATGCAGCGTCATCATCCATTGACCTGGGAGAAACGTGTCTCAGATCCTGCCGCAACAGCAGCAGCACCTAGTGGCACACATGCCATTTCAGCCAGTCAAGGCTCCAGCACCTCTGCCAAAAGGACTTGTTCGTATTAGACTTCATCTCCCGGTCCTGATGTTCCTGCTCCTCACTACGCATGGCGCCAGCAGTCGTTAAAAGAGGCGATTACAAAGAGACAACTGTATGCGTCCAGCCATCCTAAAGTGCAGAAGCTGACCTTGCTCCTATCCAAGTTGTTGGTACTCCAGTCCCTCCCTTTCCAAATCGTGGACTATTCACCCTTCAACTAATGGCTTGTGCAAAACCGAGGTGAGGTGTCCAAGCCAAAAATTTTTTTCCAAAAAGGCAGTGCCAGCCCTTCACAAATATGTAGAAGAGAAGGTGGGCCAGTCCTTGAGCGTATCGATTTCTTCCAAGGTTCATGGCAGCTCGGACTTGTGGAGCTGTCCTTTACATTTTTTAATTTTTCTAATAGTCGCCCGGCTAGCGACCAAAAAAGCCTTTTTATCCACCAGGGCAAAAAACAAATTATAAAATTTTAACCTTTATTAGATTTTTCATTAAGAACAATGCAATTTGTATGTTAAAAACACAAGCAGTCAATGTCCAAACTCATAAGTATTCATTCATATTCAGGGGACAATATCCTTTAAGCAAGAGGATAATATAGTCTAAGGGGTGGATCAGTTCCCCCCTACTTGACAAACGTATATTATGAAAAAGAACTGCTCACTGTCTACTGCTCATTAAAATTTTAATGAGCAGTATACAGTGATCTGTAACTTTAATGAAATCTAGGGACTATGAGAGAAACAATACTCTAGGGACTGTAAGAGAAAAATTAAGCATTTAAGACTGCTTACCTACAGGGAATATTAGGGCTGATTCTATCCGCAAGTCCTTTTTGATAATGTACGTTTGTCTGTCAGGGTCGGGCCAATCCCGCCTTACACTCTTCTCCCAGACACTCCAAATTATTTGAGCATGCGTGCACGTTTGGATAAGAAAAGACAGAAGACTGAAGTTCTGTTTTATCTTAAGTTCATGCTCTTAACTTGCCGAACAGAAAAAAGAGATGAACTGTGTTTATTTCCTGATTACATAGCTTCTTATACCCATAGAAAAAGGTGTGGTTACATACATTAAAATCATTATAATTGGTTATGGATAGCTGTAGTAATGGTCGGTCTGGGTTTCTTATATATCTGGTCTGTCCCGCCCCGCCCTCCGTTGTTTTCGTTCATTTTTCTTCGCTTATTATGTCTGGTCTTTCTTCTTTCTTTGTCCTTTTTTCTTTGGGTTCTGTCTTCTGTGTCTGTTCCATCGCGGCGGCGTCGTTTCTTGATATTGGTCGTACCAAAAACTAGGGGGGAGTGGG